>WAAG01017741.1:1804-13810 GCA_013390105.1 Tichodroma muraria
AAAAAAAAAAAAAAAAAGGGAAAAAAGGAAAGGGAAGAGCAGCAAATGGTGGCTGGTGTGGTGTGAGGGGAGCTCAGGCAGGCTGGGAATCCACATTTTCCAGGGAAAGAGGGATTTGCAGGCAGATTTGGGAATGTTTGTGGGATCTGGGTTAATCTCCGTGGTGTCACCAGGGATTTTGGGGTAGGTGTAGTGTTGGAACGGGAGAGAGGATGGAGAGCAGGTGGAGAAAGGAGGTGGCACATGGAGCGGGGACACCTGGCAGGGCTGGTGTCCTGGGAAGGGAGGGAAAAACGGGCAAAAAATCCATAAAAACAGGAGTTTGGTTTTGATATAATCGTGATTTCATGTCCCTTGGACACAGAGTGGTCTGCACAGTGCTGGTTTGGATGAGGTGAGGAGGCATTTGGGGATGAAATCCAGGGGTTTTGGGGATGAAATGAAAGGATCTTTTGATGAAACACAGTGATTTTGGGATGGAACACTGAACTTGGGATGAAATGCAGGGATTTTGGGATGAAATACGATGATTTTGTGACGGAATGCTGTGATTTTGTGGTGGATCACAGTGATTTTGTGATGGGACAGCGGTTTCCTGATGAGATGCAGTGATTTTGTGAGTAAATGCAGTGATTTTGTGAGTAAATGCAGTGATTTTGTGAGTAAATGCAGTGATTTTGGGGATGGTACAAAGTCATTTTGGGATGGAGCACAGTGAATTTGGGATGAAATGCAATGCTTTTGTGATGGAACACCGATTTTGGGATGAAATGCCGGGATTTTGGGACGAAATTCAGGATTTCCAGATGGAATACACTGATTTAGTGATGAAGTGCAATGATCTTGAGATGGATGACAGGGATTTTGGCATGGAGCTGATTTTGGGATGAAATGCAGCAATTTTGGGATGAAATACAGTGATTTTGGGATGAAATGAAGGGATTTCCTGATGAAACACAGCAAATTTGGGATGGAACTCAGTGGTTTTGGGATGAAATGCTGGGATTTTGGGATGAAATGCTGGGATTTTGGGATGAAATGCTGGGATTTTGGGATGGAACTCAAAGGTTTTGGGACGAAATGCAGGGATTTTGGGACAATATGCTGGGATTTTGCCATGGAATGCAGGGATTTTGGGATGAGATATAGTGATTTGGGATGAAATACAGGGACTTTGGGATGGAACCCAATGGTTTTGGGGCGAAATGCAGGGCTTTTGGGACAAAATGCAGGGATTTTGAGACAAAATGCAGGGATTTTGGGAAGAATTGCTCACACTGACCTGACTTCCCCCTGCCCCTGCTGTCCCAAGCCAAACCTCGGGATTGGGCCATTCTGGTGATTTCCAAGGACAATATTCCAAGATTTGTACTGGGCTACCACAAATGAACAGGAATTAGGAAACCCTTTGCTGTCCAGCTTCCCAAAACTCTCTGGCAGCTGTGGCTGCTCCCTGCAGGAGTGTCCTGGGGGTGCTGCCAGCTCTTGGGTCATCCTGGAGCATCGCAGGGTGGAGGAGCAGGAGCAGATCCCGGCGGGGCTGGGATGGGGAGGGTCCCTGGGGGCTGAGATGTCCCTGAGCTGACAGAGGCAGGGGCTCAGGAGAGCTGCCCTGATGTTCCCACAGGGAATCAGGGAATTGGGAAGGTCAGAAAAGCCCTCTGAGATCACCACGGAACCCCATCCCTGTGTTTATGGACACTTCCAGGGATGGGGACTCCAAGCTCCAGCTGCAAGGGAAGGAAATGGTGGAAAAGCTCCCAAATCCCCCCTGGCCTCTGTAATTGCCCAGGAGCTTCGTTGTGCTTTTTAATCCGGGCAAAACTGCCCTGGAAAGCAGCTTAGAGGGTTATTTGTAGCCTGTCATTAGCTGATTATCACAATGCTGATTGATGGGGAGCAGCTGATCCCGAAAAACCGAAGGGATCACCTGGGAATGTAAAGGCAGGTGTGGCCTTTAGGGGCCAGCAATTATCTGCCGGCAATTAAACACCTCCGCCCCGAAACTCAGGATGAATCTGCCCCCTTGGCCATTTCTCTGTGTTTTCCCTTTTTTTTCTTTTCTTTCTCCTACCTTGTGCCAAAAACCTTCAAAAAACTTCAAAACTTGAGGGGTTTGAAGGTGGAAGGTGAGCTGATGGAACTGATAAATTACAGGTGAGCTGATAAATTACAGGTCAATTGAAAAATTACAGGTGAATTGATAGATTACCGGTGAGCTGATAGATTACAGGCGAGCTGATCAATTACAGTCAAATTGATAAATTACAGGTGAAAGGATCAATTACAGGTGAACTGATGAATTACAGATGAACTGATAAATTACAGATGAACTGATAAATTACAGATGAATTGATAAATTACAGATATGCTGATCAGCTACAGGTGAGCTGATCAATTAGGGCTCCTCTAAAGTAAAAAACATTCAGAACATTCATTCCCAGCAGGAGCTGGGAAAATATTGGGAAAATAAAAACAAATGGGAAGTTTGGGAGATGATGTTTTGTATAGGAGACACTTCAGTGTGGAATGTCCTGAGTGGGAAGGGACCCACAGGGATGACCAGTCCCAAATCCAAACCCTGCCCAGACCCCCCAGCACCCCCACCCTGTTGATCCCTGGAGCGGTGCCCGAAGGCTCCTGGAGCTCTGGCAGCCTCGGGGCCGTGCCCATTCCCTGGGCAGCCTGGGCAGTGCCAGCACCCTCTGGGGGAAGAACCTGCCCCGATATGAGTAGGAAAACAGCTAAAAATCCCCATTTTGGCTTGACCTGAAATTATCCCAGAGCATTTTAAGTCCCGCTCATGCACAGCCGCTGAAGTGGCACCTCCATGGAAAAGACATGGGGAAGAGGTGCCCCATCCACTGGTTCACAACTGGGAGAAGAGTTCAGGGTTTGGATTTTCAGACCCCAATCCCCTCCCTTCCCCGTGGCTCGGTGATTCCTCCTCCTCCATCTGGAATGCACCCAGAGGACGTAAATTGTCCTTAACCCTCTCCAGATGCCGGATCAAAGGTGCAGAGGGAGCGCACAGGTTAAAGGCCAGGAAGGGAAAGCAGATGTTGCAGTGAGGTGCCAGAGGCTCCCTGGGCTTGGATAAGGGGAGTTGTAGCTGGGATGCACCACTGGGAGAAGGAATTCCAGAGGGAAAAATGGATCCTTCACTGTGGGACTCGGGATGCCGTGACAGCACAATTTGCTCTCCTTGAATTCTTGTTTTTTGGGATTGTTTTTGTTTGGTTCTGGTCAGATCTGGAAGTTCAGTCTCAGGGGTGGGGCTCTGTTTGCTCTCACAGCCCTCAGGTTTTGTTGGCTCCAGGAATCCCTCTCTGCCATTCCCTGTGTGCTGTCCCTGCAGGCCTTGTCCCCAGTCCCTCTGCAGCTCTCCTGGAGCCCCTCCAGGCCCTGGCAGGGGCTCGGAGCTCTCCCTGGAGCTTCTCCTCTCCAGGGAGCACCCCCAGCTCTCCCAGCCTGGCTCCAGAGGTGCTCCAGCTCTGCGGCCTCCTCTGGGCTCATCCAGCAGCTCCAGCTGCTGCTGAGGTTGGAATTCCGAGCTCTGCAAGTGGGGAATCACCTGAGTGGGGCAGAGGGAAAGAATCCCCCTTTTCCTGCTGTCCATGTTGCTGGAGGTGCAGCCCCAGCAGGATTTTTTTGGATTTCTGTCCCCCCAAAATGGGATTTGTGTATTTGGAGGATGCCCAGGTTCCGGGACCAGAGAGAGGATTTTGTGCTGCCCTCGGGCTCCCTGTGCCTGATGCTCCAGTGAGATGCAGGAGCCTGGATGGTTTTGGTGTGAGCTGGAAAATCATCCTGGCTGGATGGTTTTGGTGTGAGCTGGGTAGATTTAATTTTAATTCCATTTATTTAAAGATTTATTTAGATGCCCAACCGAGAGCCCTGTGGGGGGAACGTTCCTCCTTGGAATATGGCAAATATGGAATATTCCATGTTGGAATATGACATTTTGCAAAGCTAATACCTGCAATTTTATATTTATATATATATTTATGGTGTTTCTATCTGTATGATTGCCCTGATGGAGCACTCTGTAGATTAGTGGGAAATGCACTTATCAGCTCTTGAGAAGCTGCCACTTTTCAGCCCAGCTGTTTTTTAATTAAGCAGAAATTTGAAGTGCAGCTGTTCATTCCAAAGGCACTTTTTTCCTTCCCTGCAGAACGCAGCATTTTCCACTGGTGAGGCCTGGAGCTCAGTGCAAAAAGGAAAATTTCTATAAAATCCCATTTTAATTCTTATCTAATTTTCAAACCAATGGTACAGCTGAAGGTGAGCTGAGTTTGGGATCTGTTAGCAAAGGTGAGATGAGGTTTTTGGGATGGGGAGAGGATTTATTTTATTTGCTTAAAAAATCTTTTGGAGCTTTAAAAAGGAAAAAAAATAGTGTGGTTTTATGTGTTCATCTGTGCCTTGATTTGAGGCTTTCCAAAGGCTCTAAGTGCCAGCAGTTTTACAGGGATTGTTTGGAGGGTCTGCAAGTAAATCAGGAATTGCTGTGGTGCTAAAATTCATGGAACTGACTGCTCAGGAGGACAAAATTCCGTGCTTCAACCCCAGATATTGTCCCAGTGACCCTAAATGACACAAGCTACCGTGTCACTGCTGTGACATGAGTCCTGTTCACTGCTGGAGGCAGGAGTGGGTTTGGAGAGGACTTTTTTTGGCCGGTGCCATTCCAAGCACTTGTTGATGTTGACTCTTTGCTGCAGTGCCAAAATCCCTGCTCTGAGGTAGAGCTGGGGTGTCCCCATCCTTTGGGACCGACCCGTCGGCTTTCCTTCCTTGCTGCTCCTTTTCCTTCCCCAGACGTGCTGGAGGAATTCCCGTTCCCACCCCAACACTCCTGCTGGGACAGAGGCTCAGACAAGCCCTGCAAGTGCTGGGAAAGTGCAAAAAAAAAACCCCTGGGCATCTCCATTTCCTTCTCCTTGGGGCAATATTCCATATTTCTGGGAGCTGAGCAAACTCCTGTCGGGCTCCCACTCGATGGGCTCCAAATATCCAAGTGTTCCAGAGAAATCCCTCATTAAAACATTTAAACTATTGGCATTTTCTTCTCCTGGGCAACTGGAGTTAGGACAAGAGGAAATGGCCTCAAGCTGCACCAGGGGAGGGTCAGGTTGGATACAAGGAAAATTTCTTTACTCAAAGCACTGGAATATTCACCTCAGAGCAGTGCTGGGGTCACCATCCCTGGAAATGTTCCAAATCCAAGCAGCTGTGGCACTTGGAGATGTGCTTCAGTGGCATGCTGGGATTCGTCACAGATTGGACTTGATGTTCTTGGAGTTCTTTCCAGCATTAATGATTCCATGAATGTTTTTTGCACTAATCTAACTGGATGGAGCAGGGTTTATTTGAAATCCCCTTGGTCTGTGCAGACACCCCTGCGCTCCAAGCAATAAACCAAGAAAAAAGCAATTTTCACCTTTTGATGCAGAATCACCCCAAAACACCGAGAGCTGCACTGATTCTTTTTACTGGGATGATGGAAAATCCTCAGCGAGGTCTTGAGCCGGTTTGATTTTGGATATTTGCTGGATATTTAAAACAAATCCAGAGTGTCCCAGGTGTGTTTGAGCTGGTTTTGTGCTATGCCAGGATGGAGCATCCCAGCTTTGGGGCAGAATCTGGAAGCAGAACCCAGGGAGTTTGAATCCATAGTAATTAGAAATGATTTGTGGATTCCTGGTGGGAAATCCATGAGCAGATGAGTGGGGTGTGTTGGCAGAGACCTGGAAAAAACGAGTCAGATTTCAGGCACAGTGGCTTTGCCACGTCTGATTTTCCTGCTGAAAATCCCACAGGTGAATGAAACTTCTGCTCCGTGGTTTGCTTCTCACTCCTGATTTTCCGTAAGGATTTCCTGGATGGTTCCAGGTCCCCCCAGTGCTATTCCCCACTGGAAAGTGCGGGGGGGTTTATGGCCTTGCAAGACCTTGTCAGAGAGGTTTGGGCTCTCCCAGGTTCCCAGAGCAGCTGGGGCTGCCCCTGGATCCCTGGCAGTGCCCAAGGCCAGGCTGGACAGGGCTTGGAGCAGCCTGGGACAGTGGGAGGTGTCCCTGCCACGGCAGGGGTGGGATAAGCTGAACTTTAAGGTCTCTCCCGACCCAAACCATTCCATGATCCTGTGATTCCTGGCATTATTCCCGCATTTCGGTGCAGTGTGACCATTTGGAGATGAGCATCTCCCTGCACACGGTGTCCCCCGGCTGTGTCCCTGGAGAAAGCAGCACAGGCAGCAGTTCCGGGGCCTGGATGGAGTCAGCGCCCCAGGGACGGACGGGGTGGCATCACTCCTGCTGGGGACACTGTCCATGGCTTGGACACAACACTCGTGGCCTGGGAGTGCTGCTTCTGGTGTTCCTGTGCCAAGGGGGGCCAGGATCCCCTGGATTTAGCAGCATGTTATCCCCAGTCCTCAGTGACGCCTGGAGTGGCTGCCTAGGACAGAGGCCAGACAGGGTTAGGAGAATAAAGTGGGTATTTGTTAAAGGCCTTCCATGGATTCACCCCAGGCAGCCAAAGCCTCCCAGGGGCTACACCCAAGGTGCACAATGGTCACGAGTTTTTCACACAATTATAAATTTGGTCCATTTGCATATCAAGGGTTAATCCTCCAATTACAGCTTCGGGTAATGAAGTCATTTACCCCCAGTTTCCTCCCCCCAATTCAGTTTTGTTTATATTTTTGGGGGGGCCTGAGGCTGTAGGGTGTCCTTGGGTTTCAGGCCCCAAGAGGAATTGTTGTGTCTGACCGAAACGTGAAGGCAGTAGCCAGCACTCTGTCTGGAGTCCAGAGCCATGCACTAATGCAGTACAGGACCTGGAAAATACAAAAGCTGAAATCCTAAGGCATCACCAGCAGTGGCACGGATGGAGGCAGATGGAATCTGCCTTCGGTTCCAGCTGGGACACTGCCCCCGGATCACAGGCACACCAGAGCTGCCTCGGGCACCGCACCACCCGTGGCTTAGAGGTGAAAATCCCAAGGTCTTATTCCTAATGCATCCGAAGCCGAGCTGTTCCCTGCGGCTGGAAGCGCTGAGGGCTCGTCCTGGACACGTTGGGCACCAACGTGCTCAGCACTGTCTCCTTCCCCTCTCCTTTTGTGCAGCCCCAGCCTGCAGAGCCATTCCTGGATACAATCTCAGCTCGTTAAACCCGCAGCTCCCTAGTTTTATTCTTTCTTTTTTTAAAGGAGAGAGGGAAGCAGAGGAGTTTATTTGACCTAGTTAAGGGGAATATCAGCTCGCCTCAGGCAGGTAATTAATTTGTCCACACTTCCCCCTGCTCCCGGCGTGGTGCCCGCTGCCAGGCTCTCCTGCAGGTGAGGATGAGGCTCCGCAGCTCCCAGAATTCCTGCCCGGATTTGCAGCTGCCGGCATCCGCGAGGAACGGCAGCAGGAGAGCTCCAGATGGTGCTGGTTGGAGGCCGCAGCAGCCGATGGGGATGATGGAAAGCTGCCCCTGTGGCTCTGCCTTTGGCGGGAGCTGCCGCTCCCCGGCGCTTCCAGAGGGCTGGCAGGGCTGGATTCGAGGGTATTTCTGCTGCCAGAGGAAGATCCTGGCAAATCCCTTCTGTGCTGCTTGTTCCCAGCTCACAGGAGATCAGCATGATGGGGATGGTCCCTGTCCCTGCTCCTGGGACAGGTTATTTATCCCAAGGTGACGCCAACCCCAGCCCCTGCTCCTTTCAAATTCCTTCTGCATTGCTCAGCCCCAGCTCAGGAGCCCGGCTCCCTGTTCCTGTACCCACTTGGGACAGGTGACACCGAGGTGCCACCAACCCCACCCCCTGCTCCTTCTGCACTCCTTCTGCCCTGCTCACCCCCAGCTCCCTGTTCCTGTCCCCATGGCCAGGACGGGTGACACCAAGGTGACACCAACCCCACCCCCTGCTCCTTCTGCACTCCTTCTGCCCTGCTCAGCCCCAGCTCCCTGTTCCTGTCCCCACTTGGGACAGGTGACACCGAGGTGCCACCAGCCCCACCCGTGCTCCTTCTGCACTGCTCAGCCCCAGCTCCCTGTTCCTGTCCCCATGGCCAGGACAGGTGACACCAAGGTGACACCAACCCCAGCCCCTGCTCCTTCTGCCCTGCTCAGCCCCAGCTCCCAGTCCCTGTCCCCACTTGGGACAGGTGCCACCGAGGTGCCACCGAGGTGCCACCAGCCCCACCCCTGCTCCTGAGACACCCCCGTGGCCCCAGAGCTGGGGCTTTGTCCCTGCCACCTGTCCTGCCCCATGCTCTCGTTTTGGCAGCTCAGCCCTGCACCTTTGGACTCATTTCTAGCAAAGCATCGAACCAGGTGGGCACGGGGCCAAGCCACGGTGGCGGGGAGGTGACAGTCACCCTTCCAATGACAATCACTTGGTTTCAGGCTCAGAATCGAATTTGTGGAGCCCAGCTGAGGGGAAAAAAAAAGCAGATTTTTAATATTTTAAGTCTCTGTTGTAGGAAATTCTTGTTTGCCCAAACGGATGTGTTTCTCCCAGGTGCGGAATCATCAGTTGCCTGAATTTATTCATCCCCACTCTTCCCCCCATCCCACTGGAATAGAGGGATATTCAGCAGGTAAAAAAGGCCCTGAAGGTTTTGGTTTTTTTAACCTGGAAATCCTGAACTGACAGAAAGACGATTTAAATTTTAAATGCTACCATTTTAAGTGGTAGCATTAAAAGAAATAGAAAAGAAAATAGAAATTTTCACGGTAGCTGTGAGGACTTCTGAAAAATAAATTGAAATTAATGAGAAATCATTAGGAGAAATAAATAATATAAAGCTGAAACTTCTGGGACCTGACCCAGCATGAAAAGTTGTTCTGTGAGGTTTTTTGAATTATTTTTTTTCATTGTTTGTTTTCCTAGATTTTCCTTGTTACTGATGGTGGTTGAAGGGCTTTGAAAACAAACTGAAGGAAACTGAGATAACACCAATAAAAAGTTAAGAAATCAATGAATCGGATGCATTAAAGAACAATTAGGACCCCACACTTCCAGCTGGGAGCAGCATTCCTTGGTCAGCAGTTCAGGGGCTTTGTCCCATTTGAAATTACTGGAATTGCAGATTTTCTACCAGAAATCCTTTGGTGATCCAGAATCCCAAGAGAGAGATCACAGAACCATGGAATGGTTTGGGTTGAAATGGTCCTTAAAATCCCTTTTTGTGCATGGGCACGGCCATTTTTCATTGTTCCAGGTTGTTCCATCCAACCTGGTCTTGGACATCAGTGATTTTCCTGCTGTTTGTTTTAAGGATGTGACCCTGGAGCTTCAGCTCCAGGATAATGGGAATAGGGGTATTTTTTATCCCACCTCCCTGGAACTTGTTTGGTTTCTTTGTGGTTTTTTTTTTCCCCACAGTGGAAAAAAATCATCTTAAAAAATGCAGCATCATTTTTTTTTTTTTTTTAAAGTGGAGAATAAGCTGGGATAAAGAGAATCTTTTGATTTATGTGGTAATGCCAAAAAACCTAATGGACATTAGAGGACAGGGAATATTTGTTTAATGCACCGTTGGATCATTTCAGCGTCGATGCTGGGAAGCACGGGGCTGTTTTTCTGGAATTTGCTGTGTTTTGGGGAAAAGCAGCGTTGTTGCTGGAAAAGAGAAGGAGTTTGGGAGGTATGGGGAAAGGCAGGGGCGGCGAGATATCCTGGAGAACGGACGGGAGAGGGGGCACAGCGCTGGAAATCGGGAATGCTGGATTACAGGAGCTGAGCAAGGAATCCTGGGGAGCTCCGAGCTCTGCGGCTTGGGGGGCATTTGGTAAAATAAAGAGGTTTTTAAGCTGTGACCCCCAGAACAGACATTCCCGGGGGGGGGTCCGGCATTCCCAGCCCACCGCTGCCGGCAGGAGCGGAATTCCCAGCCCGGGAGGGCCCGGGCTCCTGCCGGGGCAGGCGCTGCTGCCGGGGGTCGTTCAGCCTTTTCGGGGAGCTGATCTTCGCTTCCATTTCCTCTCCCCGAATCCACGGCAGCGCTGTCGTGGCTGCTCAGCCCCCGGGTGGTGCTGGAGCCGTTTTGGCGCCGGGAATGCTGCAGGAGGATGAATCCCCCCGTTCGGAATTAGCACGTTCCGGTGCCTGGCATTCCCGAGTCACGGCTTCTCCCTCCGGGCCGTGTTAGCAGCCTTCCCTCCGCTCCCAACACCCCCTGCCCGGCACCAAACCCCTGTTTCCAAACAACCGGCAGCCCTAGGATGAAGGGGAAACAAAATAAAGGAAAAAAATAAAGCACAGTCCAGAACTCGTGGAAAAGGTTTGGAAGTGGTGAGGTTTTAAGCATGAAGCAGTTTGGGATTTAGAGGTGATTATTTATTTACTCGTTGGTGTTTTGTCTCATGGGTTTTGAGGATTTAGGGTCAATTTTTCTTGGGGCTGGGGCTGCTAAAGAGAAGTGGAATGGTCCCAGAGCTCCAGGAAGGGAACGGGGCCTTTGAGGGAAGCGGTGTCGGTGTCGGGATATTCTGGGGAAACGCTGAGTTTGCAGTTTTCAGATCAATCTCAGGCAGAGCAGCTGAGACTGGAACTGCTGGGGTGTGATCCCTGCCCCTGGCATGGGATCCCTGCCCTTGGGATCTGATCCCTGCCCCTGGGGTCTGATCCCTGTCCCTGGGATCTGATCCCTGTCCCTGGGATATGATCCCTGCCCCTGGGATGGGATCCCTGCCCCTGGGGTGTGATCCCTGCCCCTGGCATGGGATCCCTGCCCTTGGGATCTGATCCCTGCCCCTGGGATGGCATCCCCGTCCCTGGGATCTGATCCCTGTACCTGGGATCTGATCCCTGCCCCTGGGATCTGATCCCTGTCCCTGGGATATGATCCCTGTCCCTGGGATATGATCCCTGCCCTTGGGATGGGATCCCTGCCCCTGGGATGGCTCTGCCTGTGTGCTGCCCAGGGAGATCCTGCAGGATTTTACCCCTGGCTGGAGGGAATCAGGAAGGGAGGAGTTACCATGTTCTGATTCTTGCTCTGGACGCCTGGCAGGGGGTGCTGGTGATGGGATCACTCATTCCTGTGCACCCACAGGTGTCTGTGTCCACCTTCGGCAGAATCATGGGGTTAGGGAATGGTTTGGATGGGAAGGGACCTCAAACCTCATCCTGCTCCCCCCCAGGGACCCCTCCCACTGTCCCAGGCTGCTCCAGCCTGGCCTTGGGCACTGCTAGGGATCCAGGGGCAGCCCCAGCTGCTCTGGCAATTCCAGCCCAGCCCCTGCCCACCCTGCCAGGGAACAATTCCCAATTCCCAGGATCCCCTCCAGCCCTGCCCTGGGGCAGTGGAAGCCATTCCCTGTGTGCTGTCCCTGCAGGCCTTGTCCCCAGTCCCTCTGCAGCTCTCCTGGAGCCCCTCCAGGCCCTGGCAGGGGCTCGGAGCTCTCCCAGGGGCTTCTCCTCTCCAGGTGAACATTCCCAGCTCTCACTTTACCCAAGCCTCTGCAGAGATGGGATATGATGGAATTGCACGCCCACCATTCCCGTTTATCCCAGTGTGATCCTGCGGGTCAGGCAGGGACAGAGGGGGTGGAACAGCCCAGAGGGACGAGAGCCACAGGAGCAGTGACAAACCCCAGTGGGGCTGGGTGGAGAGGGGGGACAGAGCTCTGGGGGGACAGATCTTCCACTCCTCGTTGTGAAGGGTCTGTAGGGACTCAGCTCAGGCTGTGAAATGCCCTGTCCTGGGGGTTTGGAGTTCAGATCCTCGGTTCTGGGGCTGTGCCCAAAATCCCCGTGGATTGACTGGGAATGCTCTCGGTGCCGGGTGAAGCCACGGCAGAGTGAACTCGCCGTGAACCGCCAGCGTGGGCTGGGCTCAGCCCCCGGGTCCTTTCAAATCCCGGGCTGAAAAGGAGCCTGTGTGTTCCAGGGGCAGCAGGGGCCAGCTCTGGCCATTTCTGTCACAGCCCTGCTCCTACTCCTGTCACAGCCCTGCCCCGATCCCTGTCACAGCCCCGTCCCAATCCCTGTCCCAGCCCTGCCCC
>WAAG01017741.1:18105-33042 GCA_013390105.1 Tichodroma muraria
AGGGGAAAAGAAAAGGGGAGAGGAAAGGGGAAAGGAAAAGGGGAAAGGAAAAGGGGAGAGGAAAGGGGAAAGGAAAAGGGGAAAAGGAAAGGGGAAAGGAAAAGGGGAGAGGAAATGGAAAGAAAAGGATGTGTTTAGAATTAATCCATTTTTTTCCTCCAGAACTCCAAGCATTGGAGGTCACTTGGAGGGAATCACAAAGAGCTGGAGCTCGAAGGGACCTTTCAAGGGCCATTGAGTCCAAGCCCTTAATGAGCAGGGACATCTTCCCTTAAGTGCCTAAACCAGGTCTGGAGCCTCGTCCGACCTGGCCTTGAATTTTTCCAGGGATGGGGCAGTCGCAGCGTCTCCGGGCACCCTGTGCTGGTTTCTGACCACCCTCCTAGTGAAAAAACCCTTCATTGGATGTTTCCAGGTTTGGGGTGTCCCGTGCCAGCCTTTGACCACCCTCACTGTAAAAAAATTCTCCTCCTTTCACCAAATCCCCCACAAACCGCTCCTGTGTCCCCCCAGCGCAGCTCAAACTGCTGCCAGGCAAAATGTGTATTTTTATTTCTTCCCCCCCTTCACCTGACGCCTTTTGGCTCATGTTCCTGTGGCCTGAGCGCTGAAATAAACCCCCAAATCCCAAAATATCCCTTTCCCGAGGAGCCTCTGGCGTCAGGGCGGTGACCTCACCTCCGCTGCGGTGACAGCGGCACCTTCCCGGGGGGACGTTCGGCCTTCGGATCCCGAATAACCCCAGGGTTTCAAATTTCTTCTCCTCCCTCTCCCGAGTGCCTCAGAACCATCCCCAGCCCTTCAAATTTCGGCTGAGTCAGGCTGCTTGGGAGGGAAATGTTGGAATATTCGGGGGAAGGCTGGGGTTAATTACTGCTCTGTATAATTAGTGCTTTCTAAGTGCTGGGTGTTGTTTTCTGGCCTGGAGGATCTCTTGGGATGCTCCAGCTCCTCTCCCTGGGCTCCTGAGCAGCCAAAGTCCACCTGGGAATTGTCACAGGCCACCCCTATCCCTGCAGTAGGGGTGCAGTGGCTTTGAAGCAGCTTTTTGTTGGAATTCAGAATGGATTCCGTCCCTTTGAATTCCAGAATTGGAATTCAGGATGGATTCTGTCCCTTTGAATTCCAGAACTGGAATTCGGGATGGATTCCGTCCCTTTGAACTCCAGATCTGGAATTCAGGATGGATTCCATCCCTTTGAACTCCAGAACTGGAATTCAGGATGGATTCTGTCCCTTTGAACTCCAGAACTGGAATTCAGGATGGATTCCATCCCTTTGAACTCCAGAACTGGAATTCAGGATGGATTCCTGGAGCACACACAGCTCTTCCTGAGCTTTGTGCTCTTCCAGGAGCTCAGGGCTTCGACGGCCCCTTGGAATCCCCAGGGAGGGAGGGACCCTGCTGGCTCCTGTCGAATTTCTCTTCTGTAATTACTGATGTAATCGTAGAATTGCAGAATGGGAGGGGAGGGGACTTGAAATCACCTGGGACACGTTTCCCTGGGAAAGTCACTGCTGGGGCTGTCACCAAAACTGCGGGGAAGCCAAAGCCGCCGCTCCAAGGCCGTTTTTAGCCTTAGGGAATTGAGGCTTTGCTTTAGTCAGGCCGGGATGTGCCACAGAAATCATTCCATCCTCACTTTGCTGGGTGGTGCAGGCAAAATCATCCCATCCCACGTGTGACTTTTCCCATATTTTTCCATGAAAAACGCAGAGAAGTTCGTTGGTTCAATGCCATCCATCCCGAATAACCCAGTTCTCAGTGCCTGAGTTCCTATTGATTATTGACTATCTAAGCCTTCTTTTTATTTTTTATTTAATTTAATTTTGGATTTCTCCTAACTAGGGAATATTTGGGAAAAGAGCACAAAGAGCTGTTGTTAATTTCTGCTAGAAGTTCCTAAATTTTGCATAAATTTACTCTGGCCTTGCAAGAAGAGATCCTGTGAAGAGTTAAACTCATCAGCCCTCACCTGGTGAACGAATTCTTTGAGGAGAATCTTTAATTCCCCACCCCTGGGCAAAACCAAACAAACCCCTGACTAAAATTAGTTAAAAATATTAAAAAAAATTGATTAATTTCTAACCCTGGGAGCGGGATATCCTGGAATATTGGAGTCAGACCTACAGGATAATTTTGTCTCTTTGCAATTCTGGCAGTGAGTAAGTACCTTACTAACGAGAGCTTATTTATAACTTATTTATTTAAAATGGATTAAAATTATTGATTTCATTATTAAAAATTAAAATTCCTATACAATTTATTTATTTATTTCAGTCTGAAAGCTCTGGGGCTGTTTGCTTTAAGGGCTGCTCTCCTTCATTCCCACTGCTCCTGGATGTGCCAGGATGAATTTCTCCTGGAGTGGAGTCCGTGACTTTTCCCTGACAATCCTGCCCTAAATGCTGTTGGATTTTTCCATGGAAATTCTGCTCTGACCCCCCTCTTACCCCTTTGCTTTGCACCGTTTTATGTGGAGTGGCTCCTTTCGGTTTATTTCAGAAGTACCAGCACCTCAAAATGCAGCACCCATTTCAATTAAAGGTTTAAATTTTCAATTAAAGGCTCAAATTAAAGGTTTTGAAGGAAAAAAACAGGCTGTTTTCTGTTCTCCAGGTGGGAACGGAGTGAGGCCTCTCTGCTCAGAATCCCTTCTTGCAAGCCCAGAGTAAATTTATGCAAAATTTGGGGATTTCTGGCAGAGATTAATAACAGCTCTTTGCGCTGTTTTCCCAACTATTTCCTGGTTGGGAGCAATGGAAAATTGAGTTAAATAAAAAAACAAAATGAAAGCTGAAATTAAAATAATTGGAGTTAGCAGTAGGGAGTAACTCACGGAGTCGGGAAGGCAGAGCCGGCCGCGAGGCTTTTCTAGAAACAATTACCGGACGTGGAGATGTCAAAATGTCCTTTATCCTCTCACGTGGGGGATCTGGGCTGGGGGACAGGGAGCAGAGGGGTGCCAGAGGGAAAAAGCGAGGGAAGATGATACTGAGGTGCTCGTTTACCTTTGTTTGGCTAATTGACCCCTGCTAATGAGGGGGAGAGAGGCTCGGTGTGTCTCTGGGCTGCTCCAGGGGGGAATCCCCGTGGTTGATGCCCCGGCGGTTCCGCTGGATCAGCTCGAGAGCGCCAAGGGCAGGGCAAGGCCTGCAGGGGACACGTCCCCGGGTGTCCCCTGGGGGTGACACTGAGTGTGTGTCCCCGGGTGTGACACTGAGTGTCCCCGGGTGTCCCCTGGGGGTGACACTGAGTGCCTGTCCCCTAGGGTGACACTGAGTGTGTCCCCTGCTGTCCCCAGGTGTGACAATGAGTGTCCCCGGTTGTCCCCTGGGGGTGGCACTGAGTGTGTGTCCCCGGGTGTGACACTGAGCGTCCCTGGGTGTCCCCTGGGGGTGACACTGAGTGTGTGTCCCCCGTGTGTGACACTGAGTGTGATTCCCCCGAGTGTGACACTGTGTGTCCCTGGGTGTCACTGGGGGTGACACTGAGTGTCCCCGGGTGTCCCCTGGGGGTGACACTGAGTGTGTGTCCCCTGCTGTCCCCTGGGGCGACACTGAGTGTGTCCCCTGCTGTCCCCGGGTGTGACACTGAGTGTCCCTGGGTGTCACTGGGGGTGACACTGAGTGTGTGTCCCCCGTGTGTGACACTGAGTGTGTCCCCTGCTGTCCCCGGGTGTGACACTGAGTGTCCCTGGGTGTCACTGGGGGTGACACTGTGTGTCCCCTAGGGTGACACTGAGTGTGTCCCCTGCTGTCCCCGGGGGTGACACTGAGGGTGTCCCTGCTGTCCCCTGCGGTGGGGGGCTTTGGGCGTTGGGCGGTGCCGGGAGGTCCCGGAGCCTCCCTGGGCGCTCAGGAAATCTCCTCGGTGTCCCTTTGTGAAACTTTCCTCGCGCTGGACTTCCCTGCAGTGATCCTGCCCGGAGGATTCTGCGCTTTCCCGGGCTGCCAATCGCTTGACCCTGAGAAGTCTTTGCTGATGGACATCACCAGGGATCCCTGGGGGAGCTGGGGACAGGCGGCTGTCCCAGAGAGCTCTGCAGCTTCTGCCGGGAGGAGAATTCCCTCTCGACCCCTTGGATGCTGGACAAGGGACCCATGGACGGTCCTCGTTTGTGACCAGGACTGCCCCAGCCTCCTGGAGAACAGGGTTTGGAGAGGCCAGGGATGTTTTGGGTTGGTTTAGAGGATTTTTGCCAAGCGGAGGTTGTGATGCTCCAGGAGAGCCCCTGCTCAAGCACAGAGGCTCAAACCCCACACAGATTCTTTGATTAAGCATCTTTTTATCCTTTGTTATAAAACTCAATGGCAGTGCCGGGGCAAAAGAGCTGAAATTGTTGCAAAGTGTTTGGTTTTGTAACTTTTACAACTTTCATGCTTTGGTTTGGAGCTGTCCCTGGCAGAGGCTTTTGATGAATGTGTCTGTTCCCATTTGCAAATCCCATTTCTGAATTCACCCAGGAGGGCTGGAGTGCCTGATGCCATCCTGTGCCACGGGGCTTCCCTTCCCTTCCCTTCCCTTCCCTTCCCTTCCCTTCTCTTCCCTTCCCTTCCCTTCCCTTCCCTTCCCACAGAGCCAGCCAGGAGCTCTAGACAGGGTGGCACCTACAGAAGAGAGGGTCACCCATTGCAGAGTGACCCTGCTGCTCTGGATGGCTGGGAAGACCAGTGGGTGACTGCTCATGCCTGGTGGGTTGAGGGTTAGGAGTCAGCATTGGCAAACACAGGAGAGCAGGTGCCCCACTGCATGCTTACTACACTCTTCACCACTGCTAAACTCAGAGCATGCTTTAACTTGTCCATTCAGCGTTCATGTAGAGCTAAAAGCACAAACAACATGAAATATCAGAGGCCCTACAAAAACAATTATTCTGAGTTAGACTGCACTGGACCACCAGAATTAGGGCTGTAGGTCTCCACTTGGGCAATTAACCCAGACTAACTACTGGAGTGAATGTACACAATTCCATCAGAATCACAGAATTCCCTCTTTGCTCTGCCCCAGAAAGCCTGCATGCCAAAGCCACCAGGTCCTGTTTCAAATCACAGTGACCCAGTGAAATTCAGGGTGCTCAGGCACATGGCACAGTTACAACCAAACTGGGAATGAGCGTGGACATTACCCTAATTGATACAGCTTGGGGTAATGGAGAAATGGATGTTGTTATGGNCTTCCCTGAACTTCCCTTCCCTGAACTTCCCTGAACTTCCCTGAACTTCCCTTCCCTTCCCTGAACTTCCCTGAACTTCCCTGAACTTCCCTGAACTTCCCTGAACTTCCCTTCCCTTCCCTTCCCTGAACTTCCCTTCCCTGAACTTCCCTTCCCTGAACTTCCCTGAACTTCCCTTCCCTTCCCTGAACTTCCCTTCCCTGAACTTCCCTTCACTTTTCCCCTTCATCCCTGCACTTTGGGGAATGAACAATCCCTGTGGGAAGGGTTTTTTGGAATGGCACACCCTCCAGAATTCCATGGTGAGTGGCTTTTGTTGGGGTAGGGGGCACTTGAGGGGTGCAAACAGAGGGACAGGATGGACCCGACCAGGAAAACTGTCAGGAGCCAGAATCCCCACGTCCCCTCAGCAGGACCCGGGACAGTCTGGCCCGTGGATGCCTCCTGATGGATTTACTGGCAGGGAGCGGCTGAGTTTTGTGGAAAACTGTGTGGGAATGCAGCTCCAAGGGTGGGTTGGCATCAGCAGGGCTGCGGGGGGAGGATGTGGCTGGTCCCAGCTGAGGGTGCCAGTCAGGCTGTGCCTCCCACATCCATGCAAATCATGGAATCATGGAACGTCTTGAACAGGGATCACTGATCCAGCTCCTGCACCCCAGCAACCCCACGCTGTTGGTCCCTGGAGCGGTGCCCGAAGGCTCCTGGAGCTCTGGCAGCCTCGGGGCCGTGCCCATTCCCTGGGCAGCCTGGGCAGTGCCAGCACCCTCTGGGGGAAGAACCTGCCCTGAGCTCCAGCCTGAGCCTGCCCTGGCCCAGCTCCAGCTGTTCCCTGTCCCTGTCCTAGGGAGCTGCAGGGATGCAAGGTCCTCCAGGTGACCCCAGCCTGTCCCACAGCCTTTTGCCCCAATTCCTCGGGCTGGCATCCATCCCTGCTGAGCCCGGAGGGACGGGAACACAACTCGGTGTGAGAGAGGTCAAACCCAGCAGAAAAGCAGCAAACCCCAGCTCTGCAGGGTCTGGCCCCCTTCCTGTGTTATCCCAGTCTCTTCCAGGCACTTTTCCATCCTGTGCTGGCACCACAGGATGCCCTTGGATGCCCAGGAAGGGCCTGACCCTCCAAATCCCTGGCAGATCTGTTGATGTGGCTGTCACGCTTCCCTCCTTCCCCTGCATTTCCCTGGGGTTGGTTTGGTTTCTCTCATTTCTTTCATTTTTTTCCCCAATTTATTTCCTCCTCTCCTGGTGACAAAAATTTGAATCCCAAAGCTCTGGCAGATGCAGGCTGCAGAAGGGTTCAGGTCTGCTCCCTCTGCTGCTCCAAGAGATGAAAATTAAAGGCAGGAATGGGTGAATGAAATCTGCAGGGGTTCAGTGTTCAGAGCCAGCAGCTCTGTCTGTCTGGAGACTTCTGCATTCTCCGAGTTTCTCCTGATTTTCCAGTTTTTCCTGGCCATGGACCTGACCTCTGCTCACTTTTCCCATTCTCTGTTCATCCTCTCATGCTGCTGAATCTGGCCCAGGGTAGCGTGGGGTGAAATCAGCTCTCCCGAATTCCCTCCCGGCGAGAGACCTGCCCGAGCTGGCCCAGGGCTGCCCATCCATCCTTTTCCTCCCTATTCTCCAGCTGTCCCAGCCATTCCCAGCCCGCCAGGGCTGGCCCGTGCTGCGGGATTCGGCTGGAATTCTTCTCCAGCTGGAATTCTTCCCCAGCTGGAACCTCCTCGTGGTGCAGGGTGAGAGATTTAAAGGCTGTTTGAAGATTTGTTTCCTACTGAAGTTGATCCAAACGGACAAAGCAGGCTGGGGAAAGCTCCAATCCTGGATTTTCAGCCCGGAGAGGAGGGATAACGTCTCATTCCCTGCTCTGGGAAGGACAGCCCTGGCTCCCAGGAGTGACCACGAGCTGTCACCTCCTGGGGGTTGGTGGGGAAGGCGCTGAGGTTGTCCCTTTCCAGAGGGGACCAGCCAAAAGCCATCGCTCCGTGATTTCCGTGCATGGAATGAGCAGTGCCAGGGGAAAAAGCCAGGAAAACCCCATCCTGTTTGTGTCGCAGAGTTTGGGGATTTGTGTGTCCAAGGGGTGACACGGGGACACCTTCTCGTGTCCCCTCTGAGCACCCCCAGCCTTGCTGGGCTTTCCCAGGTGTTGATTTTCCAGGCTTTCTTAGATTCCAGGTTGTTTCCTGCCCCACAACCTCTCCCATTTGTGCCTCATTCCCTGCATAATTAATCAGCGGGCTCGTTAATTGCCCTGTGTTAATTCAGGGTGTGAATTGAAATAGCAATGGTCCTTTCAGAGCCCGAATCTCTTTGTTTTCTGCCGGGTGCCCGCGGGCGCTGTGGCTGTGCCTGAGCTGGAGCTGAGCTCCCTCCCCTCATCCCGATCCATCCCTGCCTTAAAACCAACCCTGGATCCATTTCCTCCTTTTCCACCAGAGTGTTTGACAATTTTTCCTGCTGTTCTTGCCTCCTTGTTGTTGTTTCTCCATCTGTCTGTCATTCCGGGGAGGCTGTGCTGGCTTTAATTAATGAGGATTGTTGATGGATTTGCGCTCATTATTCCTTCAGGAGCGGGGCTTTATTTCTCCTGTTGGTTTTCCATTTGGAGCTGGCCTTTTCCAGCACAAAACCCGCTCAGTTTAAAGGGGATTTTTGGGGTTGGGAATGAGCACTTGCACTCAGCCTAGGCAATACTTCCTTTAGTTCTTAATTTTTTTAGTTTGCCTTTGGCTGAATCTTCATTTTTCACCTGGGGAATCACTGGGTGTAGGACAAGGAGATTTGGGGTGTGTTAAACCCCCGCACTGGTGACTAGACCTGGCTTTTAGGGAAGTTTTAGGCAGTCCCAGAGCCCTGGGCACACGTGAAGGACGCAGGGACAGATCCACGGCGTGGCAAAGGTCCAGCACTCCGTGGGCTTGAGCTGAGCCTGCACCAAAGCCCACGTTTGGAGCCTTTGGGATTTGCCTGGAGAGCTGTGGGACCAGCGGGGTGCTCCTGGAGCTCGGGATCCCGGGCTGGACAGCCGGACCAGGAGCCATGGAAGTGTCCCTGCGTCCTCCCCGTGTGCTCGGAGAGCCTGAAAATCCCCTTAAAACCAGGTTTAGTCCCCAGCGCTGGGGTTTGATCCGGCTCAGAGCTCCTTGTCCAACACCCAGCGTCGTTCCCAGCTGGGGGAGGGAGGATTAGGTTGGAGATTTTCCTTTGGGTGCCTCTGGGACACCCAGCCCTGGTTAATTCACCCCCAGAGTGTGCTGCCCCAAACCCCTGAGTGAGCTCAGCCTAACTGGACCAGACCCAGCGCTCGAGTGGCCGCTGGGCTCAGGTTTTGCTGCTCCTGCCCAGGCTCTGACTCACAGATTTCCGCACTTACTGGAAGCCCAGCTCAGTGTTGCAACATTGACTGAAACCCTCAGCCAAACCAAAATATCGACGAATGTTTCAATACTGAAGGCAAGAAATTGTAGCTTAGGAATCAGAGTTCTGCATCTTCTCCCAAATTTTGCTTTTTGTAACCTGGGTCGTTTCCATGGTTCCATGGCCGGGTTGGATGAGGCTTGGAGTGGCCTGGGGTAGTGGAAGGTGACCCTGGGTGGTCTTTAGAGCCCTTCCTAACCCAAACCATTTCATGATTCCATGATTCTGGAGCCCCTCTGGAGCCAGGCTGGGAGAGCTGGGGGTGCTCCCTGGAGAGGAGAAGCTCCAGGGAGAGCTCCGAGCCCCTGCCAGGGCCTGGAGGGGCTCCAGGAGAGCTGCAGAGGGACTGGGGACAAGGCCTGCAGGGACAGCACACAGGGAATGGCTTCCACTGCCCCAGGGCAGGGCTGGAGGGGATCCTGGGAATTGGGAATTGTTCCCTGGCAGGGTGGGCAGGGGCTGGGCTGGAATTGCCAGAGCAGCTGGGGCTGCCCTGGATCCCTGGCAGTGCCCAAGGCCGGGCTGGAGCAGCCTGGGATGGTGGGAGGTGACCCTGGGGTGGAATGAGCTGGGATTGAAGATCCCTTCCCACCCAAACCATTCTGGGATTCAGATTTCTGAATCGAGGACTAAAACCGGGACCAAAAACCATGGAATGGAATGGAATGGAATGGAATGGAAAGGAAAGGAAAGGAAAGGAAAGGAAAGGAAAGGAAAGGAAAGGAAAGGAAAGGAAAGGAAAGGAAAGGAAAGGAAAGGAAAGGAAAGGAAAGGAAAGGATCCACGTGGATAAATGGAATTGTCAGGAGCACATTGGTGTTCAGTTCCTGGAAATTTACTGGCAGAGTTTTGCGGGTTCCTTTTCCTTCTTTTTCTAGAAAGGAATTGCTTTATTTCATTGTTTTGGGGGAAGTGTCTCTTGTTGTATTCTCTGTGTTTATACAGCAACCTCTGCAAGAGTTGGATGGGAAGTTGTTCTATTATTTATATTTATATCTATATATATTTATATCTGTATCTATCTATATCTACATTTATTCATATTTCTACATTTTTATATATTTTGTATTTCTATATTTTATATTTTTCTGTATTTATTTATATTTATACATTTATATTTTTATATTGGTATATTTTAAATTTATATCCTTTTATCTTTTTGTACTTTTATATTTATTTATTTTTATATTTTTATTTCTATATTTCCATCTCTATCTCATACCTGTGAATCCCCCCTTCCATGAATAATTCATCCCAGCCTGCCTGGCACTTCCTACAGATTACTCTGAATTCCTGGAAAGCATTTCATGAAGAGTGAGAAATCCAAATGATTAAAAATAAAAGAAGGGGGAAAAGCCATTCAATGTCACCAGAGGAACCTGTGTGGGAATAATAAATCCAGTGTCACTGCAGGGGGAGGTGACAGCTCCTCACCTGTCACTGGGGGGAGGGTGATTTTCTCTTTTTTCCCCTCTTCTTTTCCCTCTTTTCCCCCTTTTTTTTCCCTTCCCAGTTTGGTCACTCCGGCACTGGCCCTGCTCCCTGCAATCCCAGCAGGATTAAATGGTGGGATTTTAATCACTGGGAGTTTAGAATCATTCGGTATCGTTTTAATAATTGGGATTTTAGATCAATAATTGGGATTTTAGCAGCTGCCCAGCCTCTCGTGGAGCTCTTTTAGTGAAGGCCTGGAACTGCTGTGTCAGAGGATCCTTCTGATCCTTCTGATGCTGCTGCTAAGTTTAGGTAATGATTAAAAACAAGGTTATTTATAAGTGAGCTGCCCTTGCTGAACTCCAGCCTGGGATCACAGGGTCCTAAAGGCTGGAAAAACCCTCTGAGGTCATTGAGTTCCTTTCCTTTCCTTTCCTTTCCTTTCCTTTCCTTTCCTTTCCTTTCCTTTCCTTTCCTTTCCTTTCCTTTCCTTTCCTTTCCTTTCCTTTCCTTTCCTTTCCTTTCCTTTCCTTTCCTTTCCTTTCCTTTCCTTTCCTTTCCTTTCCTTTCCTTTCCTTTCCTTTCCTTTCCTTTCCTTTCCTTTCCTTTCCTTTCCTTTCCTTTCCTTTCCTTTCCTTTCCTTTCCTTTCCTTTCCTTTCCTTTCCTTTCCTTTCCTTTCCTTTCCTTTCCTTTCCTTTCCTTTCCTTTCCTTTCCTTTCCTTTCCTTTCCTTTCCTTTCCTTTCCTTTCCTTNCCATTCCTGATTTCTCCAGGTTTGGGATCGTGGTTTTCCAAGCGGATTTGCTGTCACTGAGTTATTTTCAGGTCTGTTTGTAGCACAGGGGCACCATGGTGAAACCTGAACCTGAAATCTTAATCCTAAACCTGGAAATATCTTCCTGAAAAGTTCAGTGAGGATCTTCAGATATTTCCCACTCCCCCTGGAGTATTTCCCAGCTGAGGGCTGCTCCTGCCTGGGGAGGCACAGGGAGAGCCCAGGGTGGCTCTGAGGGCACTGATCCTGATTTATTATTTCATTCCAGACCTCAAACACCTCCTGGATGCTTCCCAGTCCCTGCCCTGGAGATGCCCCAGCCCCAAAGCCAGAGCATGAAGCAAGCCTTGGCTTTTGCTACTTCCAGGCAAAACACTCCCGATATTATAATAATAAATATTCCCAGTAATAACCAGATTTTCGAGGGAAAAGAGGAGATTTGGGATGTAAATCGAGGTGTGAGGGAGGACCAGGAGGGAGTGAATTGCAGCCATGGCCATGCCCTGACAGCTGAGCCTGGGGGATGGGAACAGTTTGAGCATCCTTTGAGGGCCACCTCCTTAATGAAACTCATTTTTAAAATAATCTGCCAAAATTCCAGTTGGGATTTGAAGAGGAATTGTTCTTCAGGAGCAGCCTCTGGCCTCTGCCCCATCCGCTGGGGTGGAGATGAGGACACAGGGGGCACTCAGCTCCCTTGGGATCCCCTTCTGGAGGATGGGAAGGGCATGTGAGTCCCAGAAGAGGTGTGAGGGACCCCAGGGTCACCGGTGCCGCTCCCTGCTCCAGCAGGGCCATGCCAGAGCTCAGGGCACAGGCTTGTGTCCAATGGCTCTGGAATATCCCAGGGAGGAGCCTCCAGCCCCTCTCCGGGCTCTGCTCAGGGCTGGGCACTGCCAGGGAATTACCGGGGCTGATTGAACTTCTCCTCATCCTCTCCATGGGCAGGAAAACTGCCATGGTTTTACTGCACAAAGCTGCTCTCACGTCCATGATATTCTAAAGATGAAGGTCTTTGTATTCCTGGCTGTGGAATAAATAATTTCCAGGGTGTCTCGGTTTGAGCGACAGGTGTGTGCTAAGGAAGGCAGGAGCCTCCCTTGGGATGGAGAATGCAAACCCCCTCCCTCTGAATTATTGTGATTTTGAAAATTGAGGGGGCTCTCAGGCAAAGATACGGGAATAGGAATAACAGATCTTTATTAGGAGAATTAAAATAAAAATGCAGCAATACAAAAAACAAACCCCTGGCAGAGTCAGAACCCAGCCGGACACGCTGTGGCTCGGGGTGCTGGTGGCAGTGCCATGGAATGGTGGCTGCAGCCCTGGAGTGGCAGAGGTGGCTCTGCTGAAGTGCTGATCCTGTAGAAGGGTGGAGTTTTCTCTGGATCCAGTGGTGGTGTAGATGGGCCTGGTCTTCCTCTGGGAATCCAGTGGGGAAAAGGCTGCCTGGTGTTCCCAATCTCAGATTTTTATCCAGGTAGGAATGCTGGGCTCCTCCCCCTGGCTGGAGCATCTCCCAGTGGGATGATGTGGTTTCATCAGTCATTAAGCGAGAATCAATGGCCCATTGCAGAAGATATCTCTGGGCAGGATGGGCTGTGGAGGAGAGGAAGGAAATGCCCCAGCTGGTTTTTAACAGGTGCCCGTGGACAGAGGATCAGCCAGCCCGGTTTCAGCAGGTGGGGACAGAACACAACTGCTGGGAACATCCCGCGCTGACACCCGAGCCACAGGGTCCTTTCGGCGAGCGTTTCATGGAATGGCTGGGTTGGAAGGGACCTCAAATTCCTGAATTTTCTGTGCAAGGTTCTTCCTTGTGACTGTTAGCTGAGCACGGGGGGCTCTCATTGAGCTGGATCCCATTTGTGGGTCCCACCTTTCCCTGGATTCCCGCTCCCTCCCTGCAGGCTCCTGGATCCCTTGGGCTGGCTTTGCTCCTGCCCGTGCCCGTTCTGGGGCGTGAGAGAGAGCCCCACCAAAGGGAGCTGGGAGCGCTCCCTTTGCAATTCCATCGGCACGCCGGTGGCTTTTAACTCTGGCCCGCCCTTCTGGAAATTCAGGATTTCCTTGCCCACCGGCTGTGCTGAAGGATGAATTCCTGCCTGGGACTGTGGCTGAAAGTTCCCCTCTCCTCCCTGTGAATTTCCCAGGGAATGTGGGTGATTTTCCCTCCTTTCTGTCCATCCTGCCATGCCCATTGCTAAAATTTGATGGACTTTTGGTGTGACCCCAAGTTTAATTCCGGGACCAGGAGTGACTCCGCACTGTGATCGTTGCCTTCCTGCCAGGGTGGGGATGGCAGCTGCGATTTTGGTGTGATAAATAAGATTATCATCCTTTGGGATAAGGAATATCTCCCTGCTCTCGACATAAAAATCACTTTTCATCCACAGACATCTTCAGGAAAAACAAAAACCGACCGGGGCTGGTTTACTCCCTGGTATCTCACAGGGCTGGGAGTTCCCTCTCCTCTTCCCTGCTCCCTAATTTTTCTTGATTTTCCTCTCCAGCCCCTCAGAACCTCTCAGCCCCCAGACCCTTCCCCTCCACACATGAACTTATTCCTCCCTCCAGCATCCCCCTTTGCCAGGATTGATCCCAAACCCCTTTTAAGTCCTGAGCCCTTCTGAAGATGCTGAGCTGCCATTAAGTTGATATTTTTTTAATTTCATTTTCCTTAATCTCATTCTGTATCACAGTGTGATTTTCCTTTACTTGATAATTGACATGAACCACGTCCTGCAAAGAGTCCAGCTCAGAAATTCAGCTTTTTTTGTGCTTGCCTTTCTTTGTTTCAGCAAAGATTTGCAGTGTTTGTTGGGTTTTTTTCCATGTCTTTCAGCAGCACAATTATTAAACAAATTGAAGAGGGTCTGAGCTGTTTGGTGAGAGGAGGAGGTTTGAAAATGTTCTTTCAGTACCTTAAAATATAAAAACCCAGAGCAGCGTGTGGTGGGATTGTGTCCTGCTTCCAGCTGGATTCTCACTTCTCCTCATTGATGAAGTGGGTAGAAGTTTCTGCTTAAATATTAATAATTAAACAAGCAGCAAAAATGAAAGAGAAAGGATTTTAAAAATCTCCTTCAAGGCCAGGTTGGATGGGACTTGGAACAACCTGGGATAGAGGAAGGGGTGGAACGAGATGGATTTTTAAGGTCCTTTCCACCCCAAAGCAGCCTGAGAAATCGGAATTTTGAAGCCAATCCCCTGCTTTGATCCTGCCCACCGAGTTCTGCACTCCCGGGGTTGGCACCTGAGTAATTCTGCAGCCCTGGAATTACTCACCGGATAAATCAATGAACCCTGAGTTCCCAGAAAGGCTCTGCCAGCAGCAGCAGCAGCTGCAGGGATCTTTGATGCCCCAAAGGCAAAAGCAAAAGCCCCTTTAGGACTGCTCAGGCCCCTTTTGGTCTATTTTGTTCCCTTTTGGTCTCTTCTCGTCCCTTTTGGTCTGCTCAGGTCCTTTCTGGTCCATTCAGGTCTCTTTAGGTCTGGTCAGGTCCCCTTTGGTCTCTCTGGATCTGTTTTGGTCTCTTCTGGTCCCTTTTGGTCTCTTCTTGTCCCTTTTGGTCTCTTCAGGTCCCTTTCGGTCTCTTCTGGTCCCTTTTGTTCTGACCCAGGCTGGTGCTGGATGTCCAGGGCAGAGCAGAGCAGCTGCTGCTGTTCCTTGGGTTGGGAATTGTCCTTAAAACCAAATTAAATCAGGGGAGGGGATGAGCCTCATGTGTGAAAATAATCAGGGAGGAAAGAATAAAACCACTGGGAAAACCCTGCTGGAGTCCAGCACTGCAAACAGGGAATGGGGAGGGGGGAAATCCCAAAAATAGCCCCAAACCCTGAGTTTGTGAGGCTGGGTCACACCACAGATGTGAAGGAAACCCTGCAAAGGGCAGAGCTCTGCTGGGGCTCCCCCCTTCAAGCAGTGGATCCTGAATTTGTGCTTTTATCATCATTTTTTGGGGGGGTTCTGTATTAATCTTCCCTTTGTATTTCTGACACCGGCCTGGGATCCCCAGGAGCACAAAGTTTAATTTTTCCTGTCCAGCTGAAGATTTTCACTTTTATTTTTCCACTGTTTTATTTTTCCCTCCTCCTGTGTCTTTAGGCTGTAACCTCGGGGGGGGGGGGGGG
>WAAG01017741.1:34787-45601 GCA_013390105.1 Tichodroma muraria
TATTTGAATATATATATAGACAAATATACTTATTTTTTTTTAAAAATTATAAATATCTGGATAAAATATCAATTTTCCTAATTAAGGAATAGAAATCCAGGATAAGAGAATTTTGTGTAATTCTCAGGAGCACAGCTGAGATGCTTCCCCCAATTCTGCAGCAAACAGAAATTTTTTTATTAGAAAAAATTATAAATATTGGTGTAAAATGGAAACTTTTGTGAAGAAGGAGCAGAAATCCAGGGAGGGAATTTTGTGTAGCTCCAGGATGAGGGAATTCTGTGTAATTCCAAGAACAGGGTGAGCACAGGTGAGATGCTCCCCCAACTCTGCAGCAAAGAGAGATTTCTCATTAAAAACATTATAAATACCTGAATAAACTTCTGTGAGGGAGGAGCAGAGATCCAGGGTGATGGGAAGGCAAGGAATGGAAAGCATATTTCTTTTGGGAAAAAACGAGGTTATCTCAGGGAATAAACACAACTTCCCAGTCCTTGGATTTGCCCCACTCCAGCCCCTCACTCCTGGGCGTTTCCAGCCCCACCTGCTCCTTGTTTTCCATGGGAATCTGGCCTGGAAATTTCCTGTGGATCCTTCTGGCTCCCTGCCCGCCACAGAGTGGAAATTCTGGAGTTTAATGGAAGCTTTGCAGCCAAATGGGATTAATTTGGAATATTTTTTAGCAGGAATGATGCCTTTGGCTGGGCAGCACTTCTGCTCCTGGCAAGATCAGCGAATTTGGGTGACAGTTGTGCAGGACAGTGATGTTAATTTGCTTTATTTCGAGTCAGTGTTGGGAAATGTGTTAAATCCCAAATCCCTGCATCATTCCCTCGTTCCTGTTAACCTCCCCGAGTTTTTAAAAGCATTCCTGGATGGAGAGAGCCAGAAGTGTTTGAACTTCCCTGCTCTCCGCAGGGTTCTGGGTTTGTCAGGTTAAACCAGGGGAATAATTAAGGATGGAAAAAAAACATGGAATTACTAACGTTGGTAATAACCTCCAGTGTCACCAAATCCTCCTGCAAATCCCTGTTCCATCCCAGTGGATGGCTGGGAGTTGTGACCAGGTGGTTTTTCACTTGGATTTGCAAAAATGCAGCTTTTAACCCATTTTGGGGCCTATGAGCGGCTTTGAGGGAACAGAACTCCCCGTGGCTGCCACGATGCCCCAAACACTCTTTTTCTGGCTGAATTTTGGGGGGAAAAAAGCAGATTTGAGCCAAAAATATTTTTCTCCTCCTCCCAGCAGCTGCTCTGGGCTCTGTGGGCTCTCACAGGAGGGACAGAATTTGACTTCAAGCCACCAAAATAAATGGCTTTACCCAAGCTGGTGATGCTGGAGAGTTCCTTTTATTCCCAGATCATTTTCTCTGTCCTTTGGGCTGTCCTGGGAGGTTCCTTACGATGATCCATGCTGGCCAGGCTGGCAGTGCTGTAACAAAATACCCCCAATTCCCAAACATCCCAAAAATACCCAGGGAAAGGGAAAATTAAGGCAGAACAGGTCACGCAACAGGGCTCGGCCCAAATATTGAGCAAGGCCTCTAATAACCAACCCGGGATAGCAACAGAACGTGCCTGGGTTATTTTCCTGGGAAAAGGGGATATTTTGGAAGGGGTTTGAGGCTCGGTAATTGCGGGTTGAGTGGCTGTAAACAGCCCGGCTGTAATTGAGGCTGTGGGGTCAGGGTTTAATTGCTGTTTTCTGGCTCGGAATAGAAACCTCCGCAGCGCCCCCGGCTCGCTCGGCAGCTCCTTAGGGAGAAATTCCCATTCCAAGGAGCTCTGCGGGAAGATGCGCTCCCCTTCCTCCCCAGCCGGGATGTGCAGGGCCAGGGGAGCAGCCCCGGCGCCTCTCTGCTCATCCAGAGGGACGGGAATTAATTAAAGTCCCACACGATTCTGCGCCTGCTGGAAGATGGGGTTGGAATGTGGCGAAGGTGAGGGGGTGTTGTCCGTCCCGAGCCTCTCCTCCATCACACTCGGTGCCTCCTCAGGGCACAATTCCCACAATCCCGGCATGGTTTGGGGTTGGAAGGGACCTTAAAGCTCATCCCTGGTCATGTCCAACCCCCTGCCACGGGCAGGGACGTTTCCACCGGGCCAGGTTTCTCCCAGCCCCATCCAAGCCACAATTCCCACAGAGTTTCAGAAGTTTCTGGAACAGGGCTGGAATTGTGCCACGGAAGTTCCTATTTCCCTATGGAGAGTCCAAGGAGGAATTTAAAGGGAATTTCAGCCTGCCTGCGGTGCTGGAGTTTATCACCTGATTGGGCTCCTGGAGGCTCCTGATGTTTGACTGGATGGCGTTTGGAAAGGCAGCACGGTTTATTCCCGATCTGTGAATGAAAATCCAAACGGGAAGGGCAACAGGAGGTGTCCTGTGCTCCCTCCCTGCGGCTGCCAGGCTGATTTAATGTGCCCTTCCCCACCTTCCTGTCACCTTCTGAGCCAGGACCCTTCATTTCACTTCCCGATTGATTTTCGGGGGAATTCGGAATTCCGTTGTTCACTCAGAGACGCCTTAAGGCGTGAGGAAAATCAAAATGCAAAATCCGTGGGATAAGGAATTCCCAGAGCCCCCACGGTGCACAGAAGGCACAACCCTCCCCTCCTCACCCCACACCCCACGCGTGCTCCACGCTCCCATTGCTCCCAGTGCCTCCCAGTCCGGCTGCTCGAGGCGTTTGGGATGCAGAGCATCCCAACTTTTCTTGCTCCCTCGTGGCTCTGGAGTGGCCGGAGCCGCTGGGAATCTGCTCCTTGAGTGATCCCTGGAGGAGATTTGTGTTCTCCTGGGGATGGGGATACAGGAAATTCCAGCCTGTGGCTGCTCCTCGAGCTTCCCTCTGCCCCAGGAGCTGGGAATTCCTGGTCAGAGATGCTGGGAAAGGAAAACTTTTGCAACAAACACTGGTGAGCCTCTCCAGGATTTAGCACCTGCTCCAATTTAATTTTCCTGCACAATGTGCTGCTCTCCAAGGAAGTGCTTTTCCTACATTCTCTGGAATAAGCCAGGCCTTAGGGAAGACGTTTTTTCCCTTGTTAAACAAACACCCAGAAATCCACAAGAAATCCACAGCTCCAACGTGGAGACTGGGAAAAAAAAACCAAACAAACCAGCAGAGAAAGGAAAATTTCCAGCTGAGGAATAGTTTGGTTTTCCCCCTTCCCTGGTGTGTTTGTGTTTGGGAATGATCTCAGCCCTCCCTTCCTGTTTTGGGGACCAGACGTTGCCGTGGGTGTGAAACAGGGAGCAGGGAATGTGGGGATGCTCCTGTGGTGCTGGGTGCTGGTGGCTCGGTGTCATTGTCACCGGGAAAGGCTCCTGGGGGCAGCAGCAGGACACGGAGCAGGACACGGAGCGGGAGCATTCCCAAAAGCTCTCAGGTGGCTTGGGAAGTCTTTAGGGAGATGTTCCTTCAGTCTGTGTGAGAAAAATAAGTGCAAAGTAAAATTCCAGGTTTTAATGGCATGGGGAAGGGGCTGGGTGTTCCCTGCTCCGATTTGTTCCCGTTTTCCCAGGATATTGGCAAGGGCTCTGCAGTGTCTCATGGAGGGGTTGCTGCTCTTCAGCAGCATCTTCAAAGCCTGCCTGAAGTGCAAACGTGGCCAGGCTGGATGCTCTTCCAGCTGGGAAAAGTCCATACTTGTACATTATTTCCATAGGAAAATGTCAGAGAAGTGGTTTAGAGCTGGTTTTCAAATGTCAGGAGAGACATCAGGAGAGCAAAGGAGGGAATTCCCAAGTCCCAAGTTTTTCTCCTCTGCTCCTGGTACCTGAAGTGCAAATGTGGCCAGGTTGGATGCTTTTCCAGGTGGAAAAAAGTACAGTTTTTGTACATTTTTCCTAGGAAAATGTTGGATAAGTGGCTTAGAGATGGTGTTTTAATTATTGTCATAGACATTAGGAGAGCAGAGGAGGTAATTCCAGTAATCCTAAGGTTTTCTCCTCTGCTTCTGGTACCTGAAGTACAAATGTGGCCAGGCTGGATGCTCTTCCAGGTGGGAAAAGTGCATTTTTTGGTGTGTTTTCTCCTAGGAAAATGTCAGAGAAGTGGCTTAGGGATGGCTTCAGTTGTCAGGGTTAGTAGAGCAAAGGTGGCAATTCCAATAATCCCAAGGTTTTCCCCTCTGCTCCTGGTACTCCTACAAATCCACGTGAAAGAGGAAGCAGGAGGAGAAAAGAAAAAACAGGGATTGGGGTGTCCCAAAAGCAGCCTGAATTTTGGGAATGCAGACCATGAACATCCATCCTCTGCCTCCCTGATAAAGTCTTTCCAAGGAAAAAGGTGCTGGAAAAGGAGGGATGGCCTGGAGATGGGAATTCTGCAGGGTTTAACACTCTGCTTGAAGTTTAGACATCTTCAGGTTTTGGCTTTTTATTTTTTGGGGTTTTTTTCACTTGGAAAAGGAATTAATTTTCCTTCATTTCATGGTCTAAAGGTTGGGCACCTGTCGAGGCCTCCCAGGAAATCAGGAGCTGCTGGAGGGTGACCCAGCCCATCTGTCCCAGCCGCGATCCCAGCGGGAAAGGATCCCTCTCCTCTTCTCCACCAGGGAATGAGGATGACTTTGGGTTCGAGGTATTTGAGGTCGAGCAAATCCACCCCAAAGGGAAAGCAGCAAACCCCACCTGCTGCCCTCCAAGCTCCTGCAGCAAACAGAATTCTGCATCCAAACGGGAGCGAACAAGGAAAAAATTCCCAGATATTAACAAAGGCCGGATTTTCCCCATGGATGAAGAAGTTCCTTGGTCACAGGAGGAAATCACCACGGCCTCTCCCAGAATCCAAAGCTTCCCAAGGTGGAGAGGGAACGGGGCCGTGTGGGCTGCTTTACTCTTGGGAAACAATGGGAAAAAATCCAAGCCGTGGAGTTCTTTTAGGTTTTCTTTTTTCCTGCTTGCTCTGGGTTCGATCGTGGTTCTGCAGCTCCCCGTTTGCTGCAGGATGGGGCGGGCTGAATTTCCTGCCTGAGCTCCAGAATCCCCCAGTCCCTGCTGGCCTCAGAGCTATGGCTGGAAAATCCTGGAAATTAGGGAAAACCAGAGTCGTGCTGTGAGCGGTGAGAGCCCAGGCACGATATATTATATATAATAAATCGACATATAACTGTACTGGATAGCAGCAGATCAATTACATACCTATATGGATTACATATAATATATATTACATATAATATGTATACATATTACATATAACATACTACATATAATATTATGCATACCACATATAATATTATACATATAATACATATATTACATATAATATTATACATAATACATATAATATAATACAATTACATATAGTATGTATTAATATACATATAATATATCAATATTGTGCAGATCAACATTCCATATTAAGCACCTGGTCCATGGAAGGTGTCCCTGCTGGAACAAGATGAGCTTTAAGGTCCCTTCCCACCCAAACCATTCCATGATCCAATGAAAACATCAAAAGCCAGGCCAGACTAATTCACTGTGTGTCCTCTTGCAGCTTTTTGCTCTGTCAGGTGGTGGATTCTGCCTTGCCTTGCCTTGCCTTGCCTTCCCTTCCCTGAACTTCCCTGAACTTCCCTTCCCTGAACTTCCCTTTCCTGAACTTCCCTGAATTTTCTTTCCCCCTTCCCTCTCCTTCCCCTCCCCTTTATTCCATCACTTTGAGCTCATCCAAACACATCACAGTTCTTTATTTCTCTGTATTTCTGCTCAGAGCTGCTGGAAATTTGATGGAATTTTGTTCTTGTCCCCAGAGAGAGGTTGGGGTGGAGCAAAATCCCTGAATTCCATGTCCTGGTGCTGGACAAGTCAGGGCTGAGGTTGTGTAGAGCCCCTGGGAGGTGACAAGTGACAGGAGGAGAGTAAATGGCCTCAGTGGGAGGTTTAGTTTGGATCTGAGGAAAAAGTTTCCTCATGGAAAAGACTGCAAAGCATTGGGACAGGCTCCCAAGGGAAGTGGTGGAGCCACCATCCTTGGGAGCGTTCAGAAATGTGTGGGTGTGGCACCTGGGGACCTGTTCAGGGGTGGCTGATGGTTGAACCTGGTGATTTTTGGTCTTTCCCAACGTTATGGGCTCCAGGTGATGAAGGTGGGGATAAACCCTGGGTTCCCCCTGAAAAACCCAAGGATTTTGTTCCCCATGGATTTGTGGCTCTGTGTGGTCCCTGCCAGGGCAGGAGGCTGGGCCAAGGTCCTGCCTCTCCTGGTGAACTCACTGCTCCCTTTGGGAATTAACCTCTTCTCCTGGATTAAAAACCTCTCGGAGATTCCACCCTCCTGGGGAAAATTCCCCAGCAGAGGATGGAGGGGGATTCTGGATTTGTCTGGAAAAGACTTTTACTTTCATCTTCTTTCTGGAGTAAATGAATTCCTCACCTGATGCTGCTGACTGGGGGTGGCAGAGCAGAAATCTGAATAAACCCCAGAAAACAGCCCCTGCCATCTCCTGATAATTCTATTATACCACAAAACTTCCAGAGTCCTGCCCTGGCAGGGACATGCCCTTAAATCCGTGAAAATTCATCAACGCACCAAAATCGAGCTGTCACTATGCTTTCTTCTTCATTAAAGGCGTTTGGAAGAAAAGAAAGGATAAAATAAAGGATATTGGAGATATTTTAGGTTGTGAACTGGACTTCGGGAGTGTCTGGGGGGACACAGGGTAAAGCAAGGACTCAGGATGGGCAATGTGCCCCCGGCTGGAGTTTCCCCCTGGCTGTCTCCTTCTGCACCCCACAGGTGTGGTGCTCCCATTTTTATTCCCATGGAGATTCCCATTCCCATCCCCTCGGCACTCCTTTGGAGAGTTTGGTTGTTCAGGGCAGTCACAACTTCACTTTTGGGGTAAATTGTTCAATTCCAGCCCCTACTGCTGTCCCAAAGTTAATGCCAGCCGTGCCACTGTCCCAGGCTGAACTGGGCCCTTACAGAGCCCATGGAGATCATGGGCTGATGTTTGTTCTGCTCAAAATGCAGCTTTTTAAGCTAAATTTTTCATATTTCTCTCCTCATTCTTTCATTTCTAGGAAGTGATTCAATTAAAATAAGATTTTTGGGTTTTGGACTTTGCCACTTCTGCCTCTTTCTTACCTGAGGCTCCCAACCTTTGCTCAAGGTGCAATAATTGATGGGAGTGGGAGACAGCCCAAAGGAGGAGCAGGTAAAATTTCAGAATTTTACTCCACTTTTTTCCCAAGCAGCACAGTTAAGTCAGGACCAAACTGGGTTTATTGGGTGCCTTACACGTGTGAGCCTCGCTGTTTTTTCCTTTGAAAGTTGTGTTTGAGAAACTCCCGAGCGCTCAGGATGAAAACCTCCACCACAGTCACTTTTTAAAGCATTTTACTGATTCATTTCTCACTGAATCTCCTCATTCTGGGTGTTTCGCTGATGCAGTGTGCACAGCAAGACTCAAATCCAGCAGATCCCACATTGCCCAGAACATCCTGAGCTGGAATATCCACAGGATCAGGGACTGCAGCTCAGACCCCCCAGCAACCCCACCCTGTTGATCCCTGGAGCGGTGCCCGAAGGCTCCTGGAGCTCTGGCAGCCTCGGGGCCGTGCCCATTCCCTGGGCAGCCTGGGCAGTGCCAGCACCCTCTGGGGGAAGAACCTGCCCTGAGCTCCAGCCTGAGCCTGCCCTGGCACAATTCCATTCCATTCCATTTATCCCATTTCTGTGGGAAGCCAGGAGATGTGAACTCAGTGGATTTCTCAATATCTAAATTAGCTGCAACTGCATATTTTGCTTTTCTGTTGATATTTCCAGTTTCTCTGTCAGAGAATTCTCTCTCTTTTTTTTTTCCTTTTTAATCTAAGAGGAGCTTAATTTGGCTTTTTTAGGTTTAATTAATTGAGTTCATCTGTAATCACAGGAGTGAAATGGATCAGACTCCAAAATTTCTTCTCTACTGCTCTTTCCCCATTTTCCCACCTTTTTTCCCATTTTCCCAACACGTACATGCTGCTGATTCACAGATGAAAATATTTGCTGTTAATCGGCGATTATTTTCAGGAGTCTTTGCCTTTCATCCCTGTGGGTGGTCCAGAAATTCCTGCTCATTCTCAGGAACTTCCCAGAGCTCCTTCTCCAGGTGTGCCACAGGAAATGAAGAGATTTCTGTGGGGTTCAAGCACTGAAATCCCACTTTGGGGAGCGTCCCTTGGGCATTCCTGAAGGGCAGGGCTGAGCTTCCCTGGATCCCTGTGGAAGAGGAGCCCTCCAAAGGAAGGGGTTCAGGGCAGGTCCTTCAAGCACCAATGGCCAGATTTGTGGGGAATCGGGCCCCAGTGAATTCCAGGGCAGAAATACCTCAGGAAAGGTGTGAAAGGAATGCAGGGAATGCTGGAAATTGTGGGAATGCAGGAATTTGTGGGATTGCTCCGGGCTCTCTGCAGCCTCAGACTCATCTCCCCAGGCTGGCTGGGGCAGGGGTGATCTCCCTGTCCCTGGGGCTGTCGTGTCCTCAGAGCCCTGGAGATCCCAACCTCAGCTGTCCCTCATGGTGTCACATCCAGCTCTTCCCACTAAATGTCCTTCCTAGCTGGAAAACCCCTGCCTTGCTGGGAGTGTGTTCCTGGGAGAGCTCTCCCGCCTGCAGTCTCTGATCTTTGTCAGTTAACTCTGCAAACGCCGTCAGGAACTGCTTGGTTTGCCTGTCCCAATCAACCCCCAGAGACTCCTCCTTGCTCCCAGTTTTCCTCCATCCCTGTCCCCATCCCAAGCACTGGGTGGGGTGGGACTGGCCTGAGCAGATTTTCTTCAGAAGCAAATCCCTCTTTTCCTCAGAGAGTGATTTGCAGTGGCTGGAGCCTCCCTCTCCTGCTTTTCCTGCGCTCCTCCCAAGGCATCAGGAGGGCTGGGAGGGGTTCTTTGGGATGGTTCTTTGGGATTCTGGAGCACAGATGGCCGCCTCGGAGCCGCTCTCCCCAGGCCTGGTGGCTGTTGCTGCTGCCCATCTGCTCCCCTTTGTCCTTCCCGAAATAGCTCTTCCTGAGGGATGCCAGGAACCAGCCCTTCCAGCCTGGATTCGGGATCCTGAGCCCAATTCTCCAAACCCAATGAGGCATTTGTCCCTCCTGGAAGTGCTCCTGAGGCACCACAGCCCCTGTGCTGCTGCTCGTGGGCTCCCCTTTGTCCTTCCCGAAACAGCAATTCCTGAGGGATGCCAGGAACCGGCCCTTCCAGGCCGGATTTGGGATCCTGGACTGAATTATCCCATCCCAGCCTGGGATTTGTCCCTCCTGGAGGTGTTCCCAAAGCTCCACAGCCCCTGTGCTGCTGCTCGTGGGCTCCCCTTTGTCCTTCCCGAAACAGCAATTCCTGAGGGATGCCAGGAACCAGCCCACCCTGCCCCTTCCAGCCCGGGTTTGGGATTCTGGCCTGAATTATCCATACCCACTGTGGGATTTGCCCGTCCTGGAGGTGCTCCCAAAAAGTACCACAGCCCCTGTGCTGCCCCTGATCCCACAGGGAATGGTAACAAAAATCCTCTTCCCAATGTTTTTCCATGTGGATTTTGCTCCTTTCCCATCTTTCTGGAGCGCTGTGCGGGTTCTGCTGCTGCCCCGAGCCTGACAAACATTTCTGCTCCTCCTGGATCCCTCAGGCCTGAGCAAGGTCCTGCTGCATCCTTTGATATTCCTGTTTATCCCACGGAAATGAGTTCCTCCTCAACTGGACTGGCTCCATCCCTGCCACGTTTCCCAGCTGTTTTTTTGGGATGATTTTTGTTTCCCAGCTGGTTTTTGGGATGATTTTTGTTTCCCAGCTGGTTTTGGGGATGATTTTTGTCTCCCATCACCCCTGGGGCTGCTTTGGTGGCTGAAATCCCTGCCTGTGTCTGGGAGAGGAAAACCAGGAGGTTTTTCCCGATGGATAATTATGATTTCCTGGGAATTCTGATGCCTGAATGTGCTCTCCCGGTGTGTAACACAAGCTCTGGGCCAGCCCTGTGTTTTCCTTTCCCTTTTCCCTTTGTTTGTGCTCTGCTTGACTGGGCGCTCAGACCCCACTCGGTTCTCTTTGACTGCTCCTTCTGAATAAGGAATTTTTTTCCAAGGAACTTGTGACTCGGGGTTCCTCAGGTACAATCTCTGCTTTCCTCCTTTGCAAAGCCTCATGTGGACTTTAAAAATCAGTAAGAAAGGGCTCTGTTTGCTGAGGGGGGACAGGGGAAAGACCTGGTAGTCACAGGAACAGTTCTGCTGATCTTCAAATTATTTACTCAGCATTTTTGTGGAAATAAATTGAAGTTTAAAGATTTAAAACCATAGGAAATTCAAGCGGATACAGCTGGTGGCTTCTAGATATTGGAAATAACTCAGTAGAAAAGAATCTTTTTGGAGTTGAGTAGTTCCTGCTGATAGGGAGTGGATTTTCCCTGCTAGAACTCCAATTAATCCTGGTTTGGGATGCAGATTCCCACTTTTGTGTGATGGAATCACCTCACCCACCTCCCTGGCACGGACTCTGATGCTCCCTCACAGCCTCTGCCTGGTTTCCCAAGGCATTTTCCAGGGATATGGTTTTCTCCAGCTTCCAAGAGCCCAAGTTCGTGATTCACAATAAGCAAGTCACAGTGGTTTGTTTAAAAGAACCTTCTTCTGCCTTGTGCATCCAGGCAGGGTCTGGAAAAGGGACTGGGAGGGAAGATTCCTTCTTGCTCAGAGGATGGGCAGCTGGAGATCCTGGATTTCCCAGGATCTGGGTTATCAGTGAAATGGGCACACTCTGTTTGGAGGGGTTTTGTTGTTGGTGGTGGTTTGGGTTTTTTTGCTTGTTTGCTTGTTTTAGGTTTTTTTTTTT
>WAAG01017741.1:45802-65929 GCA_013390105.1 Tichodroma muraria
TTTGGTTTTGGTTTTGGGTTTTTTTTTTTTTTTTTTTTTTTTTTTTTAATCTAGAATTAATATCTTAGTTAAATTGGTAGTTTAATTCTTCTGTGTCTCAGTCATTGCCTTTCTCTCAGCTGGAAGGCAAACCAAGACTTGCTGGGACACTTGTTCATCCTTGTACCGGGATGGAGACATCCAGGCAGGAGCTGAGGGGAGGGGGCTGGGGGAGGAGGAGAAGGAGCAGCCTTGTCCTGGGGGTTGATGTGCTTGGAAGTGGCGGAGCAGGAGGGCAGCTGGCAGAGCTCGTCCTCCTCCTGTGGCGGGATGTGAGGGTGTTCGGAGCCCTGGGGACGTTCAGCCCATCAGGCCTTCCCCTGGTGGAACAGCGCCCCGGAAAGAAACTTAAATTCCCTTCCCTCAAGAGCAAAGGCAAACATAAGCTGGGCTTGATGATATCAAAGGTTTTCTTCAACCCCTTCATTCTGTGATTCTGTGGGAAGGGAATTTCTTTCCGGGACATTGTTCCACCAGGTGAAGGCCGGATGAGCTGAACATCTCAACAGAGCCACCTGGAGCTTTCTCCTGCATTCCTCTCCTTGCTTGGGCTCTCAGGAGGAGGAAAGTGGAGCAGGACAGGAGGGAGATGTGATAAGATCAGGTGCTGGTGGAGAACATTTCAGTGGACAGGAGGGAGATGTGATAAGATCAGGTGCTGGTGGAGAACATTTCAGTGGACAGGAGGGAGATGTGATAAGATCAGGTGCTGGTGGAGAACATTTCAGTGGACAGGAGGGAGATGTGATAAGATCAGGTGCTGGTGGAGAACACCTCACCTGGCAGGTGCTGGGCTGGAGCTTTGGGCTGGTGGAGGTCAGCAAGTCCTGCCCTGGGGAAGAACAACCCCTGCCCCAGCTGGAGCAGCTCCGTGGAGAAGGACCTGGGGGTTCTGATGGACAATGAGTTGTCCCTGAGCCAGCAGAGAGTCCTTGGGTCAGGAGGCCCAATGGTGCCCTGGGGAGCATCAGGAAGAGCATTCCCAGCAGGTCAGGGAGGGATCCTGACCCTCTGCCCAGCCCCGGTGTCACCCAAAGTGCAGGGAAACAAAAACTCCAGCATTTTCAGTGTTAGAGAATCGAGGCATTGCTTTATCCTGGGCAGGGCGTGCAATCATTCCATCGTCACGTTGCCGGGCTGCGCACAGAAAATCATTCCACCCCACATGAATTTTTCTGGGGTTTTCCCATATTTTATCCAGTCAAAACCCAGAGAAATGAACTGGTTCAATGCCGCTGGTCCGAGGTTACTCAGTCCTTAGCATTTGGTTTCTTATTGGTTATTGATCCCAATTTACTGATGTTAATTGGGGTCATTCTTGGTTCTCTTATTGATCTTCTCCCAGAACAGGCGTCTCTGACCATGCCAGGGGTGGTGTTTGGAGCTGATGGTCATTAATGGTCATTAATGGTCGTTAATGGTTGTCAATGGCTATTAATGGTCATTAATGATTGTCAATTACTGTTAATGCTCATTAATGGTTGTCAATGACTATTAATGGTCACTAATGGTCATTAATGGTTGTCAATGACTATTAGTGGTCGTTAATGGTTGTCAATGACTATTAATGGTTGTTAATGTTCATTAATGCTCATTAATGGTTGTTAATGGTCATTAATGGTTGTCAATGACTATTAATGGTCACTAATGGTTGTTAATGGTTGTCAATGACTATTAATGGTCGTTAAAGGTTGTCAATGATTATTAATGGTTGTTAATAGTCATTAATGGTTGACAATGACTATTAATGGTTGTTAACAGTCATTAATGGTTGCCAATGACTATTAATGCTCATTAATGGTTGTTAATGGTCATTAATGGTTGTCAATGACTATTAATGGTCGTTAAAGGTTGTCAATGATTATTAATGGTTGTTAATAGTCATTAATGGTTGACAATGACTATTAATGGTTGTTAACAGTCATTAATGGTTGCCAATGACTATTAATGCTCATTAATGGTTGTCAAAGACTATTAATAGTCTTTAATGGTTGACAATGACTATTAATGGTTGTTAATGGTCGTTAATGGCTGTCATGACTATTAATGGTTGTTAATGCTCATTAATGCTCATTAATGCTCGTTATCTTTAGCGTATTTTCTGTGCTACCCCCAGCTTGTTGAATCAGGCCTCGGGTGGTGGAAGAGTCCCCTGAAAAGAAACTTCAATTCCAAGATGATCAAAACCCCTGACTCAAGATACATAAAAAATTTAAATTTGGTGTCTTTTCCAGCAAGGCCAGGTGACCACTGTGGCCACTTCCGGCCTGACCCATCCTGGGATTCTGGGATCCATCCACTGCTCCCAGTGCAAATCCCTCTTTGTACAGGAGAAAACGGGAGGGAAATACTGAGTGAGACATTCCACGTCTCCCTGTGCTGTGCTAATCCCAGGAAAAGCTGATGAGGACATTCCCTGCTCCCTTGCTCCTTCTGCTCCAATCAACCTTTAATCCAGAAATTCTCCAACTAAACTGGGGAAAAAAACAGAGTTAAAAATTTTTTCTAACTCATTAATTCCAAAGGGGTGTTTCTTACCCTTTAAATAAGAAAAAAAAAACAACCCTGAGCAAACACAAAAATAAGAGGAGAAATTCCTCCTAAACCCAGGCTCATGCCACCTGTTCCCACTGGGATTTCATCCCATTGCACTTCCAGTGGGAGCAGGTAACAGCAGTGGGGAGAAGGGGCTAGGAAAGGAAAATCTGACTTCAGAGAATTCCAATTTAAAACCTTGATAGGAAGCAAAAAGAAAACCCCCCAAATTAAACAGAAAATCAAAAAAAGCATTAAAGATTCCAAATTAATTCCGAATGTGTGGCCTTTCCCCCCTAAATTTTGTAGGGAAAAAAGACTTCAATGAATGTCCCGGTTTGAAGCTCATTTTCCAGCACAGGCAAATCTGGATTTTCCATCCATCATCATCCCAAAAGCGCTGAAGGCACCAACCCCAGCAGGGAAAAGGACCCTGCAGCCCTTCCCAGATGCTCATCCCGAGGCTTAGGAGCAGGAGGGGGATTTTATTTGGGATTTTCCCCCTGTTTTTTAAATCAGCAGGCCAAGAGGCATCTCCGTTTCGTCCCAAACATTATCTCTTTGTTTGGAGAACTTTGGGAGGGCTCAAAGTCCAAAGTTGTCTTTGGATCCAGCCTGGAGGATTTGGGTTTGATTGATTTCCAGTGACACCACTGAAATGGAGCTTCCTCCTCTTTTTTCTCAATTCATCCCCAGCTCCGCTGAGCTGCGAAGTTCAAATAAACGGGAATAATAGAAAAATAAATAATTCCCTTTTGATGTATTTCACGATTTATTTTGGTTCCCGCTGAGGCAGGAATGTGGGGGGAGAAATTTGATTGAACTCCAAGTGCAGTTGGATAAAACCAGGAGGTTTCTGAGATGTTCCTTGGGATGCTGAACTTGTGTTTTTAGGGTCGTTTTCCAGGGATTTGGGAGAGGTTTCTTCCAGCCTTGTCTCCATATTCCCTGCACAAGGATATTCCACAGGGATGTGGAATGAGCCTGGAATAATTCATTCGTTGGGGTCTGTTTTGGGGGACCCAGACATGGCAGAACTTGGGGAAAAATCCTGATGCTTGGACAAGGGAATTTTTTACCAGAGGTTTTTCTTGAGGACTCCAGATCTGGAAACTTTGAATTAGGGATGTCCTGGAGCATCTTGGAACAGCAATCCGCTACCTTTAAGTGTGAAAACCCTTTGAAAAGTCCATTTTTGGGTCATTTTTCTGGGCTGCTCTCACAATTCCTCACTCCACATCTAACTCAGGTGCTGCTGATGTTTATTATCCATCAGGAATTAGGGCTGTCCAGCAGAATCTTGGAATGTCTGGAAGAAAACACCTCCTTTTAAAGAAAAAACCCTTTGGAAAGTCCTTTTTTTTTGGTCTTTTTTTTTTGCTGTTCTCACAATTCCTCACTCTGTAGATGCAAACAGCTACTTTAAAATGTGAAAACCCTTTGAAAAGTCCATTTTTTGGTCATTTTCAGGGCTGGCCCTTGGGTTTCTCACTCTATGGATGCAAACTCCCACTTTTAAACTGAAAACCCTTTGAATAGTCCATTTTTTTGTCTTTTTTTTTTTTTTCCCCCACAATTCCCCACTCTGTGTGTAACTCAGGTGCTGCTGGTGTTGTTTCCTCCATTTATCCCATCAGGAATCGCTGTCCTGGAGCCTCAGGCAGGGCTCCAGCTCCGGGCATTTGGAGCCTGAGGTTTTCCTGTGCCCGTCTCACGCTCCCGGCATGGCCCTGGCATCCATCTGCCAGCCCCAGCTGCTCCAGGGAGCTCAGATCCATATGGGCAGGGAAAAAAGCTCCCCTTGGACCCAGATCCACCACGGAATTCACTTGGAACATCACCCCCTCCCCTGTCCTTCGGGAAAGAAGCACAATTTTTTATTCTTTCTTTGACCATTTTTGGTCACTCTGCTCTTGCTTTGAGGGGGGTGAAAGCAGGGATAAAGTTAAAGGGGACTGCTGCAGGTTGGGATATTTCGATGCAAATTAATTGATCCCGATTTTTTTCCTTGAGATGCTGGTTTTTTGGGAGCAGCCCTTGGAGGAGCTGCTCTTTCCCAGCTCCAGGAGAAGCTCTGCTGCCTGGGGGATTTTCCTCTCCAACCTCAGCAGCTCCTGGGGCTGTCACACGAGGGATGATGGGATATCCCTGGCTCTTGCTTTTGCTTCTTTCCCTACAAATTCCCTCTGATCCCGGTCTCTCCCCCCACTCCAGCAGGCTCTGGGCACTCCCTACCCACCCTGCCAGTAAATATTCGATTTTTGCTGGTTTAAACACATTTTCTGTGGTGAGATTTCCTGCCTGACAGCTCCGTGTGGGAATGAGCTGCCTTTCCTGGAGCACGGCTGTGGCTCCGTGGAGAACTTTTCCAGAAATCCTTGTGCCTGAATTTTGTGTTTGATGGGGGAATTTCATATTTTTTTCCTGACTTTCGCCCTAAACCCCTCCCACACTGCACTTCAGGTAATGAGCGATTATTTTGGATCCCATCCTAATTCCTTGATTGGAATTAGCTCTTATCTGCTTGGCACTAATCAGGGAACAGACCTGGGGGGGGTTGGAATTGCTCGGGCAGCTTGGATGGGAGAAGAGCCCTGGCTGAGAGATCTCAGCCCCACGGAAGATCCCCACAAATTTCCCAGGGCTGGGATGATCCCAGCAGGCCCCTGAGCCCTGCAGCTCTTCCCGAGCTTTGGTCTTGTCCCAGATTCCAAAGCCAAGCCCCCAGCTCCTTCAGGAAAGGAACGAAATAGTTTAATAATGAAATATTTTGATATTTGGTGTTAATAATGAAATATTTTGACATTTGGTGTAGGTAGGGGTGTCAGAAGCTGGACCCGGCCATGGCTTAATTAACCCTTTCCCAATGCTGTTGGAAAGTGATTTTTGATGATTAAAGGATTTATTTCTTATTTAGGGTTTTATTTCAGTGTTTTACTTTATCCGTGCTTTGTGGTGCATCTTTTAATCCGGAGTTCAGCAAAATAATACAAATTTTTAATGGCATTTCTCCTACTGGAACAACACTCAGGGAATATTTCTGCTGACTTCTTTTCTTAAAGGAATCTTGGGATGGTTTGGGTTGGGAGAGACCTGAAAATCTTCATGACCTCATCCCACCCCTGCCATGGACACCCCAGGGTGCTCCAAGCCCCATCCAACCTGGCCTTGGACACTTCCAGGGATGGGATATTCCATATTTCATATTTTTTAATTTATTTTTAAAGTCACTCCCTGCATGACTCTGGAAAGAACTTGTCCCTTGAACATCAATTTGCTTTTCTTCCACAATGCCCCTGGTCTCTCCTTGCTCCCTGCTCCACACATTAAAATCTTTCAAAACCAGGACAAAATTCTCCCAAAAAACTAAAACCAAGCCTAAATAGATGCTTGAAATTCCAGGGAATTCATTTGGGCTGCACATCCCCTGAGCTCCTCTGAACCATGTGCTGTTTTCCTACTTTTAATAAATATTAATTACATTTTTATGCTGTTTTTCTGTTCCCAGCTGGTGGATTTTGGGGTGATGATTTTTTATTTTTTTTCCCCCGGCCTTGTGGGAATTGTGCTCTACCTGTTTTGACTTTTAAATCTGGCTTTGCCTGTGTTGATCCCATTACATTTTATTTATAGCCCAAAGTGCTTCCTTAGAGCTCAGAAATTGTCTGAGAGACAGGGATTGTTCTAGGAACAGCTCTCCCATCCTCTTTTTCCCTCTCCCTGTTTTCCTGCTGTGGATAACAGGCGTGGCAAGGAGCTGTGTCTGATCTGAACTCTTAAATCTGCTTTGATGGAAGCGGTACTTGGACATTTGGCAGATACTGGGAATCTCCAGTAGACTTTGAGTTGACAAATTCACCTCCAGGAAGTTTTACTGGGATTTGCTCCCACGGCTCCATGGATGCAGTGAGGCCACGCTGGACTCTGGATCCGTGATTTGTCCCAAACACTCAGACCCTGAGCACCTTCAAATCCTGGGTTTTGGCTTCTGAAAATCAGGATTTGTCTCTTTATTCCTGGGCAGGTTTTGTGCAAAAAGGCAGAATTTGGCTCACAGAGTTACAAAATTCTGCTCAAGAAAGAATGAAATCTTTCCTCCCTTCAAATCCTGGTGGGTTTTGGCTTCTGAAAATCAAGATATTTGCCTTTACTCCTGGGCAAGTTTTGTGACTCCTTATTTTGGGTACAGAAGGGCAGAATTGGGACCAGAGAATTTTTCACTGGTACAAAAATCTGCTCAGGGAAGACTGAAACTCTTTTCTCCCCTCAAATCCTGGTGGCCTTGGCCTCTAAAGATCTCTAAGGGTTTGTGTCTGCTCTTGGGCTGGTTTTGTGGCTTCTTATTTTGGGTGCAGGAAGGCAGAATTGGGGTCAGAGAGATTTTCACCAGTACAAAAATGTGGTCAGGAGAGATTGAAACTCTTCCCTTCTTCCAAATGCTAGTGGCTTTTGGCTTTTGGAAAATCAGGGGTTGTGTCTGTTTTGGGCTGGTTTTGTGTTTTGGTTTGGGTGCAGAAAGGCAGAATTTGGCTCTGAGAGTTACAAAAATCTGGCCAAGGGAGAATGAAACTTCTTTCTCACTTCAGATCCTGGTGGGTCTTAGCTCCTGAAAATCGGGATTTTGTCTTTTTTGGGCTGGTTTTGGAAGGGACCTGAAATCCCATTCCATGGGCAGGGACACCTCCCACTGTCCCAGGCTGCTCCAGCCTGGCCTTGGGCACTGCCAGGGATCCAGGGGCAGCCCCAGCTGCTCTGGCAATTCCAGCCCAGCCCCTGCCCACCCTGCCAGGGAACAATTCCCAATTCCCAGGATCCCCTCCAGCCCTGCCCTGGGGCAGTGGAAGCCATTCCCTGTGTGCTGTCCCTGCAGGCCTTGTCCCCAGTCCCTCTGCAGCTCTCCTGGAGCCCCTCCAGGCCCTGGCAGGGGCTCGGAGCTCTCCCCGGAGCTTCTCCTCTCCAGGGAGCACCCCCAGCTCTCCCAGAGGGGAATTTCTCCCAGCCCTTATCAGCTCCGTGGCTTCCTCTGGCCTTGTCCAACAATTCCACGTCCTCCTTGTGCTGGGGACACCAGAGCTGTTCCCAGCATTCCAGGTGGGCTCTCATGGAGCAGAGCAGAGAGGGGAATCACCTCCCTCGGCCTGCTTTGAATTCCAAGTACAAATCAATTTGCTGCTTGAGAAGCTCCATCTTTTCATGAAGTTTCCTGATATTCTGACTTCTGGCTCTTAAAACATCCTTGGGTTTCAGAAGGGCAGCACCCAGAGGCTGCAGGGATGTGCCTGTGGTGGGAGTTTCTCAATTCCACCCCCAGTTTGTGTCGGCTGGTGAATTCCCCATCCCACGGACACCCGGTGCACTCTCATTACCCTGCATAAAATCAGAATGAATAAAACGAAATAAAACACCTCAGTATTTATTTGGAACGCAGAGTGCTCCAAGCCTTCCCAGCCTGCTCCTTCTGGGAGCTGTGACTCCAATTTAGCACCGTAGGAAAACAGGAGAAAGGCTGGATGAGGCACGGCCTGATGCTTATCTGCCAAATGGATGCCCTGGAAACCTTCCTTTCCACCTGTATCCTGGTTTTTGGGGATGACACAGCAATGCAGCCCTGGAGCTTTTTGCTGGCTGGCTGGAAAGCCCCGAGTCTGGAGACTTTTGAGGGGAGCCAAAAAATCCAACCACTGTATCCCAATCCATGCACTGCAGGCCGCCCAACAGCGCTGCCAGCCCAGGATTTTGGGAACGTGCCGGGATTTATCTCCATTCCTGCCCCTCCTGGCCCTCCTGGCTGCTCCTCAGCAAATATTTCTGCACCTCCAGTCCTTGGATTTCCAGGTAGCTTGAGGTGAAGCTTGATGAAGCGCTGGTAATTAAAATGCAAAGGGGTTGATGCCTTCCAGGTAAATCCAAAACCCTCAAATGACTTCGCTGCTCGCATCTGATTTGGCCTTAAAATTCTGGGGTTGGATTCTTTACCCTTTGCAGCTTCTCCTCCCAAGCCAGATGAGGAGCAGGGAATGTCCCGTGTCCCCATCTTTCAAAGAGGGGGAAAATACAGCACAGACATTTCCCAAAGGCCTCAAGTGCCTCATGGAAGGACAGAAAAATCGACTTCTTCACAAGGAAAGGTGTTGCGTAGGAAGAAGATGATTTGCAGTTTTAGAGGCTTTGTAGAGCTTTCCACTGGAAATTTGGTGTTGTTCTTCCTAATTTCCGCCTCCAAATCTCTCCAGAAGGTGGTGGGCACTGAGAATTTCCTCAAATCTTAATTCTGAGATAAAGCTGAGTTTTTGAGCCTGCCCAGGACCAAAATATATTGAAAAAGATATTTTATCTGTAGATAACTGACAGGGTAGCACATCTGTGCTGTCTCTTTTCCTTCCGTTTTTAAGTCACGGCCCATCCTTAACTCCACCTTTGAAAATTTCAGACTTCACCAGGCAGGAGGAGATATAAATCCAGGGATTTTTGGTAGCACTGCTGCTACCAGTGGAGATTTCCTCACATCCACGCCTGAAGGCAGGGATTTGACCTTGGAACAGGGAACCCAGCAGTGACAGCTCGGGTCGGGGGTGGCCTTGAAAGCAGAGATGAGTTTGATGCCCTGAAGGGGGAGGAGGTGGAAGGGGAGGTGCTGGAAGTGCCGGGCCAGCAGCTCAGGATTGGATGTCAAGATGGAATTCTGTCAAGGACCAAAGCTGGGAAGCAGCTGGGGACACTCTGCAGGGCGTGGATGGGGGGAAGGCCGTGCCTTTGGAGTGTCACAGGGGGAAATGAGCAAGAATTCCCTGTCTGGGATGAAGGTTCCGGGGGAATCTGAGAATCAGCTCGGAGGTGGCAGTCCCAGGTGCCAGCGTGGTGGTTTTGGGGATGGAACTGAGGACAAACGCGGCACAGAGCACCAGTGATGCTTTTCCTGTCCAGAATTGTCTCCCTGGCATTGCAGGAACGAGGTTGGAAAGGCTGAGTTCTGTGCTCTCCCTTCCTGGCGTCCCGAGAGATCCAGGAAGGCCGAGATCAAATGAAAACAAAAGTGGAAAATGAACAAGTTCTGCTGATCTCATTGATTTTAATCAAATTATGAACAAAGCCAAGGCACTGCGACTTCCAGGGCTTCTTAATTTGGTGTCTCTGAGGCCACACAGTTTTCTCTTGCTGGTTGAGGGCTGGCCACGGATTTTCCAAGTGGAATTGCTCTTTCTGTGGCCGCACAGGGACAGAAAACTGGGGCTAGAAAATGATGGAATTATAAACTCATAAACGCTAAAAGTTAGGAGGTTTCTTCTACGATCTCTCCTGAGTGATGGCAGCACTCCGGGGGTCACTTCAGCTGCTTTTTGGGGTGCCCTGGAGGGAATGTGTGGGTCCTGCCTGGATCAGGCTCTGGGGGGCTGCAGAGCAGCAGCTTCAGTGCCCTGCTGGACCCACCCTGGTCCTGGCAACGGCAAAGGTGGGACTGCCGAGTGCTGAGATTTATTTCAGGCACTAGGAATGTGAATTAGTATGATTTTTATTTTATTTTTAATTAATGCTTTCTCTGCCAAGCCTCTTCATTGTTAATCCCCGCTCCAGCCACTCAGGGATGGAGTGTGGTGCTTTTCCCTTGGGAGTCTCTGCTGAGTATGAAAGTACAGAAATTTGGGAATTTTCTAATGCTCTCCCCTCTCCCAGGACATTCCTCCAGCTTTGTCACTGGCAGATGTTTTGTACATCACCCAAATGACCACGGGGTCACTTATAAGCTTCTTTTTCTCCACTGCAGGACCTCAGGAAGTTGTTCCTCAGGTTCAGCTCCTTGGCACTGCTCTGAGTTCATATTGCGGGATTAAACAAGCAGAGGAATCAGCCTGTGTGGCTGTGGATCCCCTCAGGGATTCAGGAATCAGCCCTGGGAGCCTCCAACTCCATGTGGGAATCAGCTGGAGGCCAGAGGGCTGCTGAGAGAAGGGGAAGGAAGAGAAAAACAGGGAAAAGAGAATGAGAGGAGGAGATTGTCCTGCTCTGCTCGAGGCTGGTGCAGCCTCACCTCCAGTGCTGGGGGCACTTTCGGGTGCCTCGGTGTGAGAAGGATCTGAAGATGTCAGGGAGAGTCCAAAGGTGGGACATGGAGAGGGTGAGGGGTCAGGAGGGGCAGCTTTGGGCACTTGGAGTGTCCAGCTGGAGCAGAGCACGCTGAGGGCAGAGCTCAGGGATCTGCAGCTCCTGCCGAGGGCAGCTCCGGTCTCTGCTCCCCGGGCCAGGGGCAGCAGCCAGGGCACGGCTGGAGCTGGGCCAGGGCAGGCTCAGGCTGGAGCTCAGGGCAGGTTCTTCCCCCAGAGGGTGCTGGCACTGCCCAGGCTGCCCAGGGAATGGGCACGGCCCCGAGGCTGCCAGAGCTCCAGGAGCCTTCGGGCACCGCTCCAGGGATCAACAGGGTGGGGTTGTTTGGATCAGGAGCTGGAATCTATGACCCTGTGGATATCCCAGCTCAGGATATTCCGTGAGAGATCAAACAAACCCCATTCAAGCAGCTCCTGCTGCCCCCAGAGCTCTTGGGGACATCGGCACAGGCGCCTCTCCCAGTGCCCCTTCTTGGCACCAGCAAAGTCCTTCCTGGTGTTCCCAGGCTGGCGTGGGTGAAGGGAGGGGACTCTGGGGGCACCGGGGTGCCCAGGCTGGCACAGCTGAGATCCACTCCGTCAGCTTCGTGCCAGGCTGGGCACAGAGGGGTTTTCCTCCCCCAGCACAAGGACTGGGCTGTGCAGAAGGAATTCATTGCTCAGTGAACATCGGAGCTACCCCGGAGCTGCCACTGTGATTTCTTTTCTGAAGAATGCCTGTCTCTCCTTCCTTTTATTTTTTAATTTTTTTAAAATTTTATTCAAATGAATATCTTGCGCCCAGTAGAAAAAACCCAAAAATCATCTGAGTTTCAGCTGTGCCTCCAAATGATGTCGGTTGTGAACTTCCCCTCTCGCTCACCACATCCTGGTGGGGTTTTCTGTGTCGAGCTCCAGTCGAACCCTTCTGAGAGGAGGTAAATTTAGCTGAGCACCCACTCGTGATGAAAGGCGTGGGCCGAGCAGCCGCCCTCGGGGGCGTCAAAAGCTTCTAAATATAGCAGGGCCGGCTTCCTCTGCTCTCCCGTTCTCATGTCATTGCGAAAAAAACTCCTTCTGCTGGCTGTCCTTCCTGAAACAGGAGCTGGGGCACGTTGAAATCGCGTCCTGGCCCCGGTGCCCCCGTGGGCAGCGGTCCAGGGGAGGGCAGGTGACAGGGGCAGCCTTCGTTTGGCTTTGTCGGGGCAGGGAAGGTGAGCGCGGGAGGGATTTTCTGCAGGAATTCTGAGTAGGCCCTTTAGAAGTTGGTTAAATTCGCCTCCTGTGGGCCGGAGAACGAAAAGAGGTTCAATTGCACTGGGAGAAGCTGAAGTTTAATCACTGAATTTCCATCTCTCACCGAGTTCTCCTGCTGTGGAGGGGGCAGCCGTAGCCCAGGTGCTCTCGGGTGGTTTTCGGTGCATTTTCTGAGTTTGGGTTTTTTGGGGGTTTGGGTTTTTAAGGGAAGTGAAAGGCTGCCGGGTACGGGTCCTGCTGTGGTGTGTCTGTGCCCTGCAGGGCCACCACGGCTGGCTGGGCTCCTGGAGGGGAGGGGACAAGCTCCAGGTGAGGTGGCACCTGGGCTTCATGCCCTGCACAGGATGCACCAGGCTGGGATTTTCCTGCTGAAGGCCTGGGGTGAGCTCAGCTGGGCAGAGCACGGTGCTGGAAATGCCAGAATTGGGGTTTAATCTCCGGCTGGGCCGTTCACTTGAGAGCTGACGATCCATGTGGGACCCTTCCAACATTCTGTAAAAATTTCTGTAGAAGATTCTGTAAAATATTCCATAAAAAAATCCATAAAATATTCTGTAAAAATCACTTGGGCAGGGCCTGGCTGGCTGCAAATGAAATTTGCATTGCAGGGAGAGCTAAAAAAGGGATTTTAAGGGGATGTTGCTCCACCACCCCTCCCAAGGGGGGCACAGCAGTCACGGGCTGTGTCCTGTGTCCAACCCAGTGGATTTTGGGACCTCTCTCTGTCCCAGCGTCCTTGTGCCTGTGGATGCTGCAGCTGGGGAGAGCTGGAGCTTTGTGGGGTGCAAAAAGAGGAGAGATTTGGGCTTTTCCCAAACAAACACCTGTGAGAACTGCCCCAAACCAGGCGCCAAGTGCTGTCACAAGATTCCCCCGTGAAACGGGGAGGCGTTTCCCAGAGAATTCATCGTTTCCCAGAGAATTCGTCCCCTGGCAGGCAGGGAGGGGCTCTGGCTGAGCCAGTCCAGCGTTCCCGCAGGTAACATTCCCCGGGACGGGGCAGGGCTGCCCAGGCCCTGCGGTTTATCCCGTTGTTTTTATCGCTGATGGCTGTGGATGCCGCCCAGGGCTCTCCCCCAGAAGCTTCCTGCTGCTCTGTTTTGGGGTTTCCGTTGGGTTTTGTGGCAGCCCAGCCCTTTGGTGCGGTTATCAGCTCCGGGCTGAGGCTGGGGGTCACAGGGAGGGGGAGCCAGGTGTCCTGGGCAGCCAGAGTGGGAATGACTCTGGAATTACAGGCTCGGGAATAACGGCTTGCTTCTCCTGGAAAGAGGTGACATGAAGGTCCTGCAGGGTGGCAGCAGAGGGACCTTGGCGAGGGTTTGGGGTCATTCCAGAATTTTTTTTGGATGGATCCATCCCCCACGGAACAGGAGGTTCCACCAGGCTGTGTGACATAAAAATCGTGGGATTTGGGTTTTTTACATTACTTTACCACCATGAAATGAAGGGAATTTGGTGGGAAAACCCCCAAAATTCCAGCCTGGTGAAGTCTCGGGGCTTCCAGGGGAGACAGAGCAAAGATCTGCCCCAAGTCTCAGTGCGAGGTAAAGAAAAGCAGGGAAATAAAGATCTTTTCCCCAGAATGTCATTTTTTGTGGCTGAGTTTTCTCCTGAGTCCTTCCCTGTCAGCCAGCTCAGGGTGTGGATGTTGGGATAAGTGGAGAGCTTATCCTGGGAATGCTGAGCGGGTCCCTGCTTGGGCTGGGCACGGGCAAATCTCAGTGAGACTCTGGGATTGAAGGTTGGGATGATCTCGGAGGTCTTTTCCAGCCTTAATTCCAAGATTTTGTGCTGTGGAAGTTCCTGTGGGTGCTGCTGCCAACAGCTTTGATCTGTAACTCTTTGCATTCCCGGGGAACATTTTGGGTGGATTTCCCAAAATCCAGGGAAATGATGATTTATTGATAATGATGGTGCTTTAGGATTTTGCTTTGCTGCGGAAGCCCCTGCCCTGAACCCGAGGTGGGGAAGGACTGCTCAGGGTCACTGCTCCATGCCCAAAATTGAGGGATCCTCCTTTGCAGCAAGGACTGGGAAAGATTCCCCTCGCCCCCCTCCGAAGCTGATGTAACAAAAATCAGAGCTGGAATGATCTCGTCCCTTTTCCCTGGCTTAGCCTGGGATATTTTCTGGGAACAAACATCTCCCTGCCATGGAAATGACCTCATTTGCAGAAAATGTCTGTGGATTGTGAAAATCGTGTGATTCTCACACTGCTGCTCCTCTGCTGAGGCGCCAAACCTCGAGGCAGCAAAAATATCTCAACTTGAACGCTGATGCCTCTCCCGTGTGTGCAGAATGCTTGGGATTCTTGGAATTCTGTTTTTGCACATCTCCAAATGGGAGCTGGGAGCGGGTTTGGGATGCTCTGGATGAAATCATCTGGCTGTCCTCTGCTGTTCTCTGAATCAGCTTTTCCTCATCATTCCCTCCAGGAATTGCTGATAATTTCTTCCAGGAATTGCTCAGGGAAAGCAGCAGGGATGTCTCTCCCACAGGCGATGGCCAGGGAATCACAGAATCATCCAAGACCTCCAAGATCCTTGAGTCCAGTTTCAAAACAGGGATATTGTGGTTACACCTCAGTGCCAGATGGATAACAGGGAATAATTCCTCTATCTCCTGGTGTAGGGTAAACGTGGGGGTTGATTTGGGGATCTGAGAGGCCTTTTCTGACCTTAGGGAAAGGACTTTTTAGGATTAAATGATCATTCCCATCAAATGAACTCCAGTGTGTGCAGAGATAATCCTGACCTCACCAGGCCACAGGTGGGGAAAGTTCCTGATGTCCAACCATCACCAGCACCCTAAAATCACCCTAAAATCACCCTAAAATCACCCTAAAATCAGCCTAAACAGTGTCCCCAAGTGTCACATCCAGATCTTTCTTGAACCTTCCAGGCATGGGGACGCCACCACCTCCCTGGGCAATGTCTTCCGATGTCTGACCAATCCTGCAGGAAAAAAACCCCAATTCTGATATTTAATGTGAACCCCTGGGGCTGAGCTTGCTGAAAACACTTTTTGAGGGTGACAGAATCAGAAATACCAAGGTTGGAAAAGACTTCTATGATCCTCAAGTCCAACCACCAACCCATGTTCACCTTATAACTCTAAATAAAATTATTCATTATAAACCTGGCGTTGAGGTAGAACCGCAATGTCCCCCTTTTGGAGCATTATAAGGGAACAACTCCCCATAAAAACCTTGATTTCAGGGCTGTAAAAAACCCTCAACCCTCACGTTGTTTTTCTTCTGCTGTTTCATGGATCACCTGAGCCAGGAACTGACATAAAATACCTCAGGTTGTAATAAATGTGCACAGAATCACGAGATCTGCGGGGAAAACCCCTTTGGACTTCACCAGGGCTTGGTTTTATTCAGCTTTCCGGGGCTCCTCGAGGTCGAGAGGAAAGAGGAGGTACCTTTGCTCAGCCACCCATCAGGAGGGGAAGTGTTTGAGCAAAAGCCCAGCTTGGAGAGAAATTAATCAGGGACAGAGCAGTAATTAGTGAGAGACGGAGCAATAATTACCCAGGGACAGAGCAAGAAGCAGCCAAGGCTCTGGAGGGCACTGCCAGCACCAACCCAAACCTGTGGAATCTCCCCCCAGAACTGGGATAGGGCCCAGCAGGAGCTGACAGGGGATTGGGAGAGAATTCCAGAGCTGCACCCAAAAACCTGGATGGGGGAGCTGCCAAATGTCCCAGTGCAGGGACCCTGCTGGGTTTCTGCCACTTTCAAGGTTTTAAGGGAATCAGTCGAGGTTGCAGAGTCAGGGAGCCAGGCTGGGATTCGTATCAGCTCCCAGAAAAAATCTGTGAGGGGGAAACTCTCACTTAGATTTAGAGCTGTTTTTTAAAGCTGCGCCATTGGATGATAGAGGAGAAGCTGAAATTTGGGAAATTGGGAACTGGAATTGCCTTTGGGCAGTGTGTTTGTGCCATGGGTGGGGAGGGTTTGGGATGGCTCAGGAGGGTTTGAACCAGTGCAGGGAAAACCTGGGCAACTCAGCATCGAGTTCTGCGCATCCCCGAGGGAAGCAAACAAAGAGAGTGGTCAGGGAAAAACTGGGATTGGAGAATAATAATTGATATTTTCAAGCATTTGAGAATTGTGGCTCTGCTCTGCCTGAGCTCGATGTCCTGGGCACCACCTTGAAGTGTCTCTTAGTAAACTAAAGTAAAATGTTTAAGATTTACCTCTGAAGAAAAATGAAATGGGTTTTCACAAACAAGGGGGGACAAAAAAGGTGGTTTTTTGGGATAAATTAAGCAACAAAGGGTGAAGAGAAGCCAACCCAAGTTTCCTATTGAGGTTTTGCTGCAACAAAGGAACAAAGACAAAGCCTGAAAGGCTGAAAAAACAAATTTAAAACAGGCAACTATGCAAGCTAGTCAAAGCTCTGGGCTAGGGGAGCTGAAATTCCTCTCTGGGAGGGTGAGGAGGGGCTGGGCTGGAATTGCCAGAGCAGCTGGGGCTGCCCCTGGATCCCTGGCAGTGCCCAAGGCCAGGCTGGAGCAGCCTGGGACAGTGGGAGGTGTCCCTGCCATGGCAGGGGTGGCACTGGGTGGGATTTAAGTTCCTTTCATCCCAGACCAGTCAGGGATTCCGTGAATTCCTTGGAGACACGGGCCTGAGGTGTTAGTGGATTGTGCTCCCTTTAAAATGGGAGCAGCTCCTGGTTATTTAACATTAAAGCCTTAAAGGACTGTTCAGATTTGGACTCAGAAATCCAACCTGAACACCCAAATCCTTAAAGGAGATTCTCCCAGGCCCAGTGTCAGAGGAAGGCTCACTGCATCCTCTGAGGGATCCTGATTTCTCTGCTTTCAGGGACACACTCGTGGGGCCTTTTCCAAGCATTTCTGCTTTGGGGAACCTCTCATTTCAGGCTCTGCTTCTCCCCAGATTTCAGGCGGAAGCCATGAGCTGCAGAGAGGGACAGAGAGGCTGTTCCTGGGTGTGCCAGCTCCTCAAACAAAAAGAATCTTGCAATTGGGGAATTATTAAGGTTGGAAAAGACCTTTAAGTCCAACCATCAGCCCAGCACCACCATGGTCACCACTGATCCATGTCCCCAAGTGCCACATCCACAGGTTTTTGGAGTGCTTCTAGGGATATGGACTTGGCCCCTGCCAAGGCCTCACCACCCTTTCCATGCAGAAATTCCTGCTGGTGCCCCCCCTGAGCCTGCCCTGGCCCAGCCCGAGGCCGTTCCCTCTGCTCCTGTCCCTGTTCCTGGAGCAGAGCCCGACCCCCCCGGCTGTCCCCTCCTGTCAGGAGCTGGGCAGAGCCACAAGGGCCCCCTGAGCCTCCTCTGCTCCAGGCTGAGCCCCTTCCCAGCTCCCTCAGCCCCTCCTGGGGCTCCAGCCCCTTCCCAGCTCCCTCAGCCCCTCCTGGGGCTCCAGCCCCTTCCCAGCTCCGTTCCCTGCCCTGGACTCGCTCCAGCCCCTCCAGGTCCTGTTTGCCATAAACTGTCCCCAGGATCTGAGGAGCCTCAGCAGTGCCAGCACAGGGACTTGATCACATTTTTCATTGGAAATGTTCTTAAAAACACTGAGCTAATGTTTGTTTCTAAAGCAGATCCGCTGCTGGTGTTGAGGAACAAGATCGAACCTGTGCTTTGGGACAGGGGAAATTCCATAAAATCCCGATTGCCTGCATTGCAATTGCCTAATCTGTTAGTTTTTAATTCCTGTGGCTCTCAAAGAGAACCGGATGAGCAGCATCTTGTGCTGAGCAGTACTTTTAACCAATCATCTAAAGGCCCCTAATCAATGATTCACTGATCAGTGACGGCCCCAGCCCTGCTGGAGCTCCATTCCAGTCACACGTTTGCACCAGGGCGAGGGTTTGGCCCAGAGCATGAAGTGTCCTAGGCTGAATTTTTTGGTTTTGGGGGTTTATACAGATGTTGTTCCCCGGAGCAATCAGCTGGATTGCTGCTTCACCAAAATATTTCCCATTCCTGCCTCTTCCCCCTCCTTCCCTCTCCTGGCTGCCCATCCTTGGTGGCACAGAGCATGGCAGGGTGGCAGCAGTGGTGGCTTTGGTGGGACAGCCTGTGGGATGTGTCTGGGTGGGAGGGATGGGGAGGAAGGGGCTGGCAGCAGGGAAAGGGGTGTTCCTGGTTTTGGGACAGGAAAGGGGGGTTAATCTCTGTTTTTGGGGCAGGGACAGGAGTTTTTCTCTGGTTTTGGGACAGAAAAGAGGTGTTCTCTGTTTTTGGGGCAGGGACAGGGGTGTTCGTGGTTTTGGGGCAGGAAAGGGGGGTTAATCTCTGTTTTTGGGGCAGGAGTGTTTCTCTTTGGCTTTGGGGCTGGGCCCTGCTTCCGAGTGTGTTGTTTCTGGAGGTGTTGNGGGGACAGAAAAGAGGTGTTCTCTGTTTTTGGGGCAGGGACAGGGGTGTTCGTGGTTTTGGGGCAGGAAAGGGGGGTTAATCTCTGTTTTTGGGGCAGGAGTGTTTCTCTTTGGCTTTGGGGCTGGGCCCTGCTTCCGAGTGTGTTGTTTCTGGAGGTGTTGTTTAGGGAATAATCTGAGTGAGAAATGGCAGAAAATCTAAAAAAAGGAGCTTTGAAGCACAGCCCCACCCCATGGATTGATCGGATCAAAATTCCTGCCTCGTACCACGAACCCGGACCCCAAATCTCCCGAACCCGGACCCCAAATCTCCCGAACCCGGACCCCAAATCTCCCGAACCTGGACCCCAAATCTCCTGAACCCGGACCCCAAATCTCCCGAACCCGGACCCCAAATCTCCTGAACCCGGACCCCAAATCTCCCGCTCACAGGGAGCACCGGGAGGGTTTGGTGTCCCCAGGGTGCTCCCGAGGCGCTGCCCAGGGGCAGCACATTCCCGGCTGTGCCCTCCCAACCCCTGGAGCTGCAGCAGGAGCTTCCCCCCAGCTGGAAAAGCCGGGAGCTTTCCTTGCCCCCTCTTTTCCACGGCCTGGGGGCTCCTCTGCTCCCCTCCCACCTCTCCGCTCACGGTTTCAGACTCTGCTTCTCTTCACTCAGCCCTTCCTCCCAGCAAAAAGCCTTTCCTAGACTGTTCTTGGTTATTTTTAGGATGTTCTGGCTGATTTATCTTCGGAGATTTTCCCCCACCTCCGCTCAGAAATCAGAGGTGAAGTGATTGAGAGCAAAACTTCACCCCAGCCATTCCCATCGCTCTTTAGGCCAGGTTCAAACTTCCCCACTCTCCCTGCTCTCTAAGCCAGGTTTAAAATTCCCCACTTTCCCCGCTCTTTAGGCCAGGTTTAAACCTCCCCGCTTTGCCTGCTCTCTAAGCCAGGTTTAAAATTCCCCACTTTCCCCGCTCTTTAGGCCAGGTTTAAACCTCCCCGCTTTGCCTGCTCTCTAAGCCAGGTTTAAAGTTCCCCACTTCCCCTGCGTGTGGGAGGGGGAATCTCCACCTCTCTGGAGAGCAGCAGGCACTGAAAAACTGCAAAATAATCCTTGGGAAATGACCCCAAGACTTCCATGGATAAATCATGGCTGAAAATATAATTTGTGTGTCTGGCAGCTGCAGTATTTCCCAGGGGCTGGAGACTGAAGGGTCTTGATAAATTTTATAAATTTTTATGTTTTATGGTGAGATAAACCCCCCACATGGATGTGTTTATATATTGATATCACTGGTTTTTATTCATGTATTGAATTTATACAGAACAGGCCTGGTTTGGGTTTTTGTGCAGTTTGTCTTTAATCAAGTCGCTCCTCTGCTTGGTACTTCCACTTTCCTGTCTGTAAAGGGGCACAGTGACCTGCCCTTAGCAGGGACTGGGGAGAGGTGTCAGGAACGCTGGGAATGCTGCGGAGGGACGCTGGGAGGTGACAGACCGGGGACAGACACGGCTGTCCCTGTGATCCAGCAGTGCGGATCTGCCAGGAGGGATTGCCCTGTTTGCTGTGCTCTGACACAAACCTGCTCGGGTTTATCCAGGCTTGTGGTGTTTTCACAGAATCACAGAAACACACAGTCACTGAATTACAGAATCACACAATCACTGAATCACAGAATCACAAAATCACAGACTCACACAATCACTGAATCACAGAAACACAGAATCACAAAATCACACAATCACTGAATCACAGAATCACAGAATCACACAATCACACAATCACTGAATCACAGAATCACAGATTCACTGAATCACAGAATCACACAATCACAGAATCANCACTGAATCACAGAATCACACAATCAC
>WAAG01017743.1:0-19928 GCA_013390105.1 Tichodroma muraria
ATTATTATTACCAAGGCTGTTGCTACATTTGTGGGTTATTTTACCACGCAGCAGCTATCTCGCTCTGATTTATTATAAGCTCGTGATAGGTTTATACAGATGCAAAGGTAACCTAGCAAATGCGAGTGATTAATAATTTCCCCAACTAACATAATCCGCGAGCGATAAGACAGAAACTGCGTAATTTTCCGGGTCGGGTCTCGGAGAGCAATTGGAGCTGATGGGAAAAGCTATCCAGAGGCACAACCTACAGGTACAAGCTGATACTGCACCTCGGCCTGAGGGCACCAGCGCGGCTCACGGCCACGGAAAAGCAGTTTGTCCACCAGGGTAAAGTCCTCCGACAGGATAAAAACTGTTATGGATGTGAAAGGGATACAAGCTCCACAGCTGCCCATGCATCCAAGGGCTCCCTTCCCAGAGGCCTGCGCTTACGCCCTCTGGGCAAGGGGCTGGAAGGGGATTCCCAAACCCGACAGGAACACAAGCACTGGGTACCGAGTAAAATGGTGAACGAAGGTTGGATCATCGTAGTAATGATAGCTTTACCTCGAAGTTCTTCTGTCCTTGGAGTGAATTAGTCACTGTAATTTGTAATATCACCTCCTTCTCCAACAAGTCAGGAAGACTTGGAGTCCATGAAAGCATTATGTACACCGGATACAGAAAGGAGAAATGGCAAAAGGAAAGGTGCCTTGCCTCCAGGGAAGGCTCCTTTACTTCAGGGAGCTCCCCGAGTAGCTGTGGATGCAGCCTGCTCACCCTCCTGGCTACCTCTTCTGCTTCCATCCCCTTTCCTGCAGCGATTTCACAAGGAAATAGTCTAAACTCCATATTTCTGCATCTCTAGGACATTACTTTTATCACCAGGCAACGTTTTTTTCCAGTCTCACCAACATACCTGAGTCCAGTGAGCTGCAGCATAACCCCAGCAGGCTGCCACAGCCAGGGGATGGAGGGCACTCACCACGGGCAGGGCGAGGCTGCTACCAGCTTGTCAGGGTTATCCAAATCATGGGTGGGGGAAGAAGAGGAGAGCCCTGACTGCTAATGCTCAGTCAGCTGTGCTCCCCTGAGGGTCATACACCAGAAGTGAGGGGTCCTGTCAATGCCCCCTCCCCAGGCAGCTCTGTCCCCATCAGTCTCATGGCTCACAAATATTTGAACATTGTAATTTGTGTCTTGAAAAACGCAGCTATTCAGCCACTCCAGAACTAATAAACAGGGTTTGTTTCAGGGCTGACACCTCTAAAAAAGCCTGGCTTTCAGCTGCACAGCAATTTTTCTAAATTGGCTCCACTTGAGAGGATTCAAATGGGGTGGCCAACCATCACCTAGGACTCTTCAAAATATCAGTCTTCATACATGCCCTGTGAAGGCCAGATACAATCTGAAGACCTTCACTGCTCCCAGGTAATTCAGTCACGCTGTTAACTGCAGCAGGTCCAGGTGTGGAAATTGGCTGGAATAACTATTTCCAAATCACTGCAGATATTTTATTCAGGGATAAAGGGAGCATTATTTCTTTAATTTTCTTTCTTTTTCCTTTTTTTTTTTTCCTTGATGGATAGTCATATGGAGGCAATCATCACATGGGGATCTGGGAGAGATTCCAGAGCAGAATAAAAGAACAGGGTTTTGTTTCTCTGTGTTGCTCTTCTGGTAATTTTCTTCATGTGGAAAAATCCCAACAACGGTCAAGCTCACAGTGTTGTTTACCTCTCTTAGGGCATGGAGAGGTGTCCTATACACCCTACTTTAGGTGTTAGTAGTTTCAGCTACACGATGAAGTCCTTTGGGTAGGCACATGGATCTGGTAGAGGTTTCCAAATGTACTGGAATCTGCTGCGGGAGCACTCCTGGCCAGGCAACCTCCCTGACTTCTGCAGGTCCCTCCTTAGCAGCTCTCACATCACTGCTCATGTTTTCAGAAGTGAAAACCAAGAGAGGCACCATGGTAAAAAGTTAATTTCGATTATAAAAAGACAGGAATGCTGTCTGTTTATAAAATCTGTAGCCATGCATTTCCTTTGCACTCTCACTACGTGCCAGCAGGGTGTGCCACTGGACCAGCTTTCCTGCATACACACAACTCATTTTCTTCCTTAAATGACGCAAACTCTCCTCCTCATGCATCATAGCTTTCTCTTAAAAAAAAAAAAANCCCTGGAAGTGCCCTGCCAGCAGCACAGCCAAAGCTGCCTCCAAGAGCTGGATGCAAACCCTGACTGCACCGCCCTGAAAGCGACAGCTAAGCAGAATAATACTGTTATAGCACCAGGCAGTTTAGTTCACTGCTGAGTGAGATGTACTTGGGATTGAGCTGTGCAAAAAACACAAGAGAAACAGCAGTTTAAGACATTTAAAAGCACTCTGTGCTCCTAAAAGGAATGCCTGATTTTTCCCTATTCTGTTGCAGTATTGTGCACATCACTCTGTGAATTCACCTCCACTGACCCAAAAGAGCTACAGCTGGCACTTCATCTATTTTTGACACTAATGCAAAAAAGCTGTCCTGGATCACTAGCGAGTACCATCTGCTCTTTGCAACTGAAATGCCATCAATTCACACACCAGGGCCAGGAACTTCAAAAATAGCTGGTCTGAAGTGAGCTGCCTCAATCTGTATTTAGGCACCTGACTGACTTTCAGGGAGAGCTGGGCCTGCTGCAGCTCCCATTAACCTGAATTTGGGACCCTCTGCAATTTCAGCCTTAGTAGTGTCCTCTGGGTTTCTGCAGCCTGAGACAAGCAAAAAGGGACTGGTTTGTACTAAATGCTGATTTAGCAGTCTCTCAGATGAGTGAAATTCTCCAAAGCATCCAAAGTCTGAAGTGACTAGATTGCTACTTACTTTCAATTTCTTAAGCCAGAACTACCCTTTAACTCGTGAACTTTTTTTTTTTTAATGGAGTTAGAATGACAATTTTCACCTTACAGAAATAATAAAATGCAAACTCCAATTCTTAGTGTTTACAAGGTGGAAAACAACCTGCAGAAGTAATGGGAATGCTATGCTGAAGTTGTAGCTACAATCCATTGCACCCTATTTACATAAAGGACTCTCAGTAATGTCCTTGTTCCTACCACACTGACATACTATATTCACTATCTTCTGAAGGGGACCACAGGTACACAGTTTCATACCTACTGTGTAGGTACAGGAAGACATTTCCATACCAGTGGAGAACCATTATACAATGCAACATAAAAATCCTGAAAGCTCTAAAAGATGTTTTCACTGTATTAGTGACGATCATTTTGATGTGAAACCTGCTTTAATGAATACCTGACAACTAAAACTCTTAAAGGAATGATTTCACTTGACATGAATGGATTCAACTACTGTTTGTTGAATGATATTCTTCTTAAACAGCCAGCCAAAGAACATATTGACACTGTATATCAGGGGTTCACAACCTTAGCAGCACTCAGGGCCATGTTTGAAACCTGCCAGTGCTCCCAGGGTGATGCTGGATTTCAGGATAAGCCCAGGGGGATTTGCATAAGCAGAGAGAGGCCTTCAGGAAGTCAGTGTTTGCTCTGTAACCAGGGAGCAGTCTTTACCACAAACATTATCAAGGACTGCACACAGAATATCTCTTTTGCAGCCAACATATTTACTTTTTCCTCATAAAATGTGGACTGATGTAATGCCAGCCTCCGTGGGCCAGGCTCTCACTGCTTTCAGGTCATTGTACTGGCTCACGTTCAGAGCAGCTTCTGTCAGCACTGAAATAATAAGACGTTTAATTAGTTAGGGGTGGAGCTTTTTGAAAGCCTGTTTTCTGCAGAATAAAAAAAAAAATATTAAAAAATCAACAACCTAAAAAGTTACATCCTGTATGCATAAGCGCCCCGAAAAAGTACTTCCCAACCTGCCAAAATGAGTCAGAGTGCTTGGAATACCAAGCAGGAGCACCCGCAGAGGAAGAGTGTAAGAAATGAGTGCTTTTTGGAAAAACAAAAAAGGCACGAGCAGGTCTCGTTTCCAAAGGGCAGCCGTGCCTCTTCTTACCAGCAGGTGTCACATGGAAATAAGGTGTCATTACAGCTGACACCGCATCCCCTGTCCGGGGCAACGCACCTGCGGAGCATGGTCCTGGCCAGGAGATAAATGGAGTTGTCCTCCACCTGGACAAGGACCAGAAGTACACACAGATACCTTAGATGCCACACAGGGGACCTGCTTGGCGTTTCAGGGGCCACCTCTCACTGGGCACTTCTCTAACAGGACACACGATGCTCGTACAGGGCAAGGATGCCTGCTTAGCTGCTTCCTTAGGGCCACTAACAGTACTGATGCTCCACAACTTTTTTTTCCAGGAAATAACACTATTTTGTGCCACTTCAGCCTGCATTGCTCTTTCCACGAGCTCAGAGCTAGGCCCTCCACGCTGCCAGATGCCAGACTGTCCAGCCCAGAGTAAATTCACGGGTGGGGGATTTTAGCAGGATGTGCCAGAGCTAGGCTTTGAGTGGTGTTTCTTTTCAGAAGCATTGGGATTCCCAAAGCATCCCTATCCAAGATATGAGTTGTGAACAGTAAGTGAAAAAACACAGGCAAACAGCAATTTCTCATCTCACAGCAATTTCTGAGCTTGAGGTAAACACTATATAGGTCATTTTTTAAAACACTTCAACAACTGCTTTCACTGAGTGGGATCCTCGGGAGCCCAAATCTCTTCTCAGCTCACCAGAAACACTGTGGGCTTCATCAGTGTTGCACAGCAGCTGCACTAATCAGCCCAGCACTGTGAGTGAATCATCTCCTAGAGGGAAACCATCATGGAACCACCAGGAACTCACCCAAACCTCTACCACCACTGGCACTGCAGACCCCCTGCCCCAGAGGACTTTGCACAGGCAGCCTGCAAAAGGAGTCTCTGGGTGCCCCTTGGGCTGGGAAGCCATCAGGTGGATAGCAGCCCCAGGATAAGAGGAATTTCACCCTGGGTGAGTGCCTTTGGCTGTGCTGGACCGCTGCTAAGAGGGAGCGACAGTCATCGCTTTGCCCAGAAGGAGGGGCCTGAGCTTTAGGTCAGTCTTACCCAGAAAGGAGGCATGGCATCCCCTGGGGAAACCCTCCACATAAGCAGCTGCTGGGCCACAAAGCCTCAGAGGCTGAGTGACCAGCAGTGGAGCAAATCAAAGCAATTACAACTACTATATATAAACATTGGTTAGTATGGTTCATAAAGTTGGGAGTCATGCTGTGTTCTCTTGATTTGGTTTTGTCCCTAAATGCTTCCATGAATGTGGGTATCTTTCCCAGGATCCATACAGCCTTGTATTCTGTTCCCCTCCTGGAACAAATACAAAGGGGAGGATGGATGAAACCCATTTTCAACAGCCCTGTGAGAGTGTGGGAGTACAAATGTCTGACATCCCCCTGCACAGTTTCACATACCCTCAGGCCCATCTCCTGCTTACAGGCTCCATCAGCCTATGCTAACCTGAAGTACCTTGAATAGAGATGAGTCATTTGTAAGGACTGATGGCTAATGTTGATTCCATCACCCTCCTTTGTGCAAGAGACTTCCAATAAAATTTTAGAAGACCAAGAAAAGCATGAGTTTTAAGGAAATTAAATGCTTCAGCAAAGCTTTAAAACTAAAGAATAAAATAATAGGGTGACGAATACAGTTCCTACAGCTGGGGGATGCTCAGGAAAGCAAAATATAAGAGATTTGCTTTACTGGAATTGAGCTCAGCTTGAGTAGCACAAATGGCACAGAAATACCTGTGGCCCTAGCATTGCTCCACAGTACTGGGATTGAAAAGACCCACTCATTCATGCCAGAAAATAATCAAGTTCACAACTGAAGTCATCATCTCAGGATGGAGATGCTCCATCAGGGATGCGGGGTGGCATTTCCCATGCACACATGCAGCAGGGAGAGCAGTAGACCAAAAACACACAGAAGGAAGTGCTTGTGTGTCCTGAGTGCTGCATGGCCCCATCATTCCCATCACCTCACCATCCCTCTACTTCCCCACCAACTGTTTCCAGCTTTCACTTTCCAGTCCTCATTTATCCTGGGATGAGCTCTGGGAGGCTCATGACAGGGAATGTACCCCCATGAACTTCTGCTACAGTGGCAACAGGCAGCAAACAAAAACCCAGCTGTTCCCCTCTCCCTCTCCAGAGTATATCTGGCTCTGGCACCCCAGCATCTACCAATGTTCAAGTAGGGAGAAAATAGAGAAGTTATTTAAATAAACAAATTCAGTCTGTAAACGCTACGTGTGGCCAAACCGGATCTCCCAAGGCACACGGAGCTGCTCCTCAGCTGGTACAAAGTGTATCAGCAAAGGATATTTGCTCAGAGATTACAGCCTCGGGGAGCAAAAGCCAAGCCTTGTGACAGGGGAGAGAATAAAAGAAACTGGAACTGAGAAAAAGAGAAGGAGGGAAAAGGAAAAATCAGAAGAAAATTAAATGTCATCTTTCAACTGCACGTTAATGGGCTTTGAACAGAGGCTAATGTTACACCGAACAGCAAAGCGTGTGTTGCCTCAAAACTGCCCCTCTGTACTCTGACATATTTTTGCAATGGCTGAATATTGTGATTTTTTCATCAAGTGCAGCATCATCAGCGCCAGCACCTGGCATTTCCTGGGGCCTGGAGGACCCCTCTCCTCTTACTTGGAGGGTGAGGGGTGGGAAAGGGAGCAGAGAAGGGGCCAGCTGGGTCAGGGCAGCTCAACTGCCTTTTGCCTGAAGGCAGGCCAGCAGGGCTGGCTCATCCTGGGAAGATGCTGCATCAGATGAACTCCATCCCAGTCATCCTTATGAACTGCCACTGGAAAGGCACTGAGAAGAGCACAGTTGTGGTTTGCTCCTCAAATTTACCTTGTCTTGCAGAAAGACCAGACTACAAGCACAGAGATCATGATTTTCTCCATAAGAGTCTTTCCTGACCAAACTCCAAACTGCCAGAAATGTCTCCCAGGCTGCTGCATATAAAATGACTTAGCCCTTTCTCCCTTACAGGTGGGGAACTGCCATCATTAAAAAAACATTTTTTATACATTTACATGAAAAAAAACTACTATTCTTATGGTTATATCCTTTTCATGCGCTCAGTGTCTGCTGCGAGCCCAGTGCAGCCACAGCCAAATTGCTTGGTTGTGTCAGAACTCTGGTGGGGCAGGGACAGTGACTGGTGGGAATTAGTTATCCCCCTGCATCCATGGCATATCTCCCACCCTGTTTCGTCCATTCTTCTTCTTAGTGCTCCTTTCTGCTGCAAGCTTTCAAACCGGAGTTGTTTGCTTTTATTCCCTAACCCAAAGCCCCTTTGCCTGTGGGGCACAGCTTGTGAGGGGGATCAGAGTTCTGCCACCACCAGGCCCTGCTGCAGCTAGTGACAGGGAAGCACCAGGGCAACCCCAGCAAAAGATCCTTTGATCCAGAGAAAGAGATGAGAGAGATGGTTTGGTATCAACAATTCACAAAACATTAGAAGTTCAACAGCAGTGAAGTTATGACATTAAGCAGAAGCAGCTTAAAAATAACTCTTGCTATGCTCCTACCTCGTTTTCCACCACCAGGAAACAAAAAGCCAAGGGAGGTGCTTGTCAGCTGGGTTACGGGACCCAGGACTAAGGGGGAACAAATTTTAAAGATCTCAGGGACTTTGCATCATCCCCTGAAGCACCTGGACAGATTCACAAGCTGGTTGATATCTTGACTGAACCACGGAGACCATGAGGTGACAAACAAGCATGGCACGAGGCTGCCATTCACTGCCATCCCCAGGGAACAGGGAGAATGGCAAGAAAAATTGGTTTTGATTTTGAAGTTCTTCAAGAGGCTTTAAAAAATGGAAGAAAAAAGAAAAAAAGAAAGACGGAGTGGTGGAGGGAGCGGTGAAGCAGCATCAGCAGCGTGCGAAGGTGCGGCAGGGCAGGAGGATAGGTCAGTGTGAGTAGGTTGGGGTGAGGGCCATGAGCAGAACTGGGCAGTGGGGACGTGGGCAGGCATGGAGCTCCTGCTCAGGGTCCTTGCAGAACACATGGGTTCCAATTGCCACAGGGAAAAAGCAAAAAACACCAAAGACCTGCTTTTACACAAAATGAGAAAGCAGAAAACTGATGGTTAATGGCTCCAGACTCTCTCCTGTATCCTGCACATCCAGCAGCTTTGCAGTCCCCTGATCCTGGTTTTAAGCCCAAAGTGCTTCTCCCACGAGATGCAAAGCCCTCCTGCCGGATGCATAGCCTGCTGTGAAGCAACCCTGGCTCCAGGAGGGCCTTCAAGCAGGAGGGGCTCGAAGAACCCAGCCCTCAGCCCTCTTGCAACAGCTTTCCATATTGAGTGATCATCATAATTAAACCAGAGCCAAGAGTCATGGCAGAGCAGCAACTAAATTACAGGGCTGGGAGGTGGGGAAAGGCAGGGGTCTGACTGCCTTGATCTGGCAATCAAAGAGAGCAAAGGAAACCTGAGCTCTGACACACTGTAATTGCACCCCAATCTGAGAACAGGCAGGAACAGAAATGTCCCTCCAAAAAAAAAAAAAAAATCATGTTGCAATTAAATTTCTCTCCCTTTCTAATCCATAATTTGAAATGTAAGCATTTTAAATTATGATGGGTAATACTTCCATAGACCAGAGAGTGTTGTAAATTAGAAACTACCTAATATGCAAACCTAAGCTATCTCCAGTAACTTATATTCCATGAAACTGCTTGCAGGCCGTGTCCCAGGAAGTGCAGCAAGTAGGGTGAGCACCATGGTGGCTGGAAGTGAGAGAATTTCGTCTCACCTTTGTCCAGTTCCTCACCTCTGTACAGGACATCCATCACCCAGCCCCAAAGTCTCTCAACTCATTACCAGGTGCCTTTCCTCCCTACTGGCAGGAATAACCAGCAGAGAAGGTACCACGCTGGGCAGCTGTTTCAGTATGACCTCTTGTAGCCACAAAAAAGAAATGGTTGCACCCACTGCTTGGTGCAGTCTTGGAGTAGTTTCTGAGGTTTAGAAACCAGGTGAGATTTGGGCACTGGAGCTGATGGTGGCCATGCTTAGCTCTGACAACAGTGACAGGGCTGCTCATATGTACTGGGAAATGCTGCAACTGCGTGGGCAGAGTATGATACAGTGGACACATTTAGAAGCACTTACACTGACTTTTAAAAATACATTAATTTTACACATCTACTACTTCAAGAGGTTGGGTTTTTTTGGGGTGGGTTTTTTTAATTATTCAAAATAACACCCTTTCTCCCTGCTAAAATTTGTTCTGCATATCAATCAGAGTGAAGAGGAATCTTTTGGACCCTTCTCTATGCACAACACCTCAAAAAAAAAAAAAAGTATTAATAAATTATAAAGCCTTCTTTCCACAGCCATCTGTGTGGAGAAGGAAATCCCCAGCATACATGTCTCCTGGCAGAGCCTCTTTATCAAAATACCACAAAAAAACATGCACGGTTTCCACCAGAAGTTAAGAGGTTTTCTGAAGCATCCAGGCAATCCTGAACCGGCAGATCTGGAAACCTGCAGGGGTGGGCCTGTTTGTAGGACCTGAGAGGACATCTCTTCTGGGAGCTGTGCTTCTGCACACAACATCCTCATGGCACATGAGATGCCTGAGCCACTTGCACTTGCTGGCAGCAAATCTAATTACAATTCATCATTAAAAGCGGCGGGAAAACACATAGGGAATTATTTATCTCTCATCTTGTAACAGAATGGCAAAGTTGGCCTTGGATAATGACTTTTTAAATTTTTTCACCCCCAAACACATAAAAATTGCTAACAGACTTAAGTAAATTAATACTATGAATTAAGTCAGCAGTGCTGCTGCATAGACGTGAAGCTTGAACATCAAAAGCCTAGGTATCAGCCCAAAGAAGGTGGCATTCCACTGGTTACGCAGGTTTGTGACCACAAGATTTGAGTTTCCTTCAACCCTTACTGAACGAGGGCTTTATTGATTTATTTTAATCAGATTTCTCTCATGTCACACACACTCATCACATCTGATTGACAGGGCATGAAATAGCAATACCTAAAAATAGAAACAAGGAAGAGTCTCGCTCCACTTCCACCCTCCTCCCAAAAATCTGCTACACGGGGCTGCAGCGAGGCAGGGTCCCACGAGATGGAATCGGCCAGACGGTGGAATATGGATGCTGTTCCCATTGCAGGGGCACCGAGGCAAACAGCAAAGGAGCCAAACCCACGTCCTTGGAGGCTCTTGGTTGCAAGGGATTTGCATCGACTGCAACGGCAGCAGTACCACCCAAGATCTTTCTGGGCTGGGGTACTGGGGTCATGTCACAAGTGGGATCTAGCACCAGTCCCTAGAAGTGATAGTGATGGGCAACATAAAAAAAAAACAAACAACAAACCACCAGCTCAAGCTTTTCTGTGAGCTCTGGGCATGATCCTAGTCCCACAGAAGTGTGTGGGCGTTTTGCAACTATTTCCAGTAAATGTAGATCTGTTCTCCTCTCTTTGTTGCCTTACTGTCTCTGCTTGGCATTCCTCCCTCGCCCCAGTTCTCCTTCCCTGTGCCGGGGTCAGCGCCTGCGGCCCCAGGCAGGGATTCACCACCCATCCTGTGCCGTCACGGAGGTGTGCACAGCGGCTGGAAACCGGCCCATTTCCAACCAGCAGCTACCGGAGTTACCTCCCACATCAGCGGGGAAAACTGGCTCCAGGAGCACAGCATCCGACGGGAAACGCCCGCCAGCCCCCGAGCTGCCGGGAAGGAGCTATCAGGGAAACGCCGCGTTTGCAACCTGCGCCTTTAAGTTCATTTTACTATTACAGTCATTTCACTAACTACTTAATTGCAGCCATCTCTCTGCGTCTGTCTCGGTCCGACACCCACAGCTGCGGCCGCCCACGCCGGCCCACGCTCTGACTCATGCTCCGAGCCCTGCTCGAAAAGCCCCGCTCCCCGCCGAACGCTCCCTTCAAATGTGTGCTGCTACTTTGATCTATTTCCATAGATTCCTGTGAGTCATCTGATCCGTCTCTGATCTAAACCCAGTAGACTAGAGCCTGCATGTATGGTGTTTTGCATGAATTTGACTTGCACAGAGGGCTGACCCTGCTGAAATGCACAGGCATGCGAGAGCACAGAATTCCTGGGAACTTCTTCCAGGAGGGAACTGCTTGTTTACCCAAAGAGAAGAGCAATTATTTTCTATTAAAAAGTCCCATTGTGCTCTAAAAAATTATATATATATATAGGTAGTGGGGACAGCGTTATTCTGGGATATAAGGCCACAGTGATGCTCAGAACCCCTTTCCACCAAATCCCTTCACAGCCTTTTCCCACCTCCACCAGCTTGTTACCCTCTCCTCGCTTTGCAGATGGCAGCACGGTGGTGCCAAACCTCAAAGTGCACCCGGCAGGAGCGGGAGCCAGCCTGCCCGTGGCAGCACCTTAATGAAGGCACGGGGGATGATCCGTCCAGGGCACCTCGAGGCAGTGCAATTTGGCTGCTGTCACAGGGGAAGGCAGTAATGACACCCAGGCTACCACCAAGGCTTCACGCCTACTATCTGACACATTTGTGGTCCCTCGTTATCCCAAACCCCAAGCGCTGTGCCCCAGGGATACCCAAACTCTTCCCGAGCGGGTATTTTCTCCTGGTGATCTACCCGGCGCTTGTGGGTGGATCCACAAAAGCCATGGGGGAACATTTCTAAGCCTGCCATCTCTTCGAGCCGTTATGTGGTTTGTGGAGGATGCTGTCATGGCTGAGCGTGGATACTCAGAGATGCTCATTCCCACCTGGAGGCTGTTGGCCAGGTCGTGCCAGCCTGCACCTGAGTTACCCCTCCCCTCTCCTCCCCCAGCCAGCACCGCTGGCTGTGCCTGCACTCGACCTTGCAGATGTACCTTCCTCAAGCCTTGCGCTGCGGCCACCAGCATTATTCCCATTCCACAGCCTCCCTGCGCACAGCAGGCAGGCAGCATTCCTTCCTGAGTGCTTCACAGGCAAGTAGCAGATGGTGCCTGTCACTAAAAGCAAATAAATGCTTTGGTGCCCTGATTTATCTGCGCAAACATCACCTGAATTATCAAGGACAGGAGGCCCCATTGGAAATGCCTTTCTTAGTGGATTTGCACTCCTTGATAACAAGCTCCAAGCACAGGTTGTTCATGCTTTACAGGGTGTATATCACTAATGGCTTATTTAGGTTTGCAGAGATGCATTTGAAACACAATTAAAAAAAAAAAAAAGAGAGAAGCCAGATGGGTTTCATGAAGTTGTCACAAGGATCATTCCAAGACATGCCTAAAATGCTAAATATTAAGGAAAAAAATAAATAAAGATGTGAAACTTGAAGCCTACACCTGAGCTTCCTGAAGTCAGTGGCAAAGTTCCTGTCACCTCTCTGCGAGAAGAGAGCTGCAGGCATGCAATTAGAGATGGGAAACCCGGGGCCAAATTGCTTCCCTTTGCTCCCTGCATATAAAACCAATTAACTCCCTTCTGCAGAGCAGATGAGTAACAGAAAGCCGCATCTTCAAAGCTTCCCAGTGGCTGATGTTTGGGCTCACCCTTTTATATCCCCCATCCATCCTCCTAATGGGTTTCAGCACTGCCATCATGCCTGGCACCAGGGGAGAGGGAGAAACCCGTGGCCATCCATCTCCCCCTGCAAAATGCAGCCCAGCTCTGGAAGAGCTCTGGGAGCCGGAGGTTTATTTAGACCAAGTCGGTGGAGCTGGGCCCCCCACCCCTGCACCGTGCACAGCTGCTTTCAACTCTCCCTGGGAGTGCTGTATCTTCCAGCAATTCCTCCTGGTGAGCCCTGCAGGGTGTGGCACAGGGAATGCCCTGCCGGCCTGGAGAGGGGCTGCTTATTAATTTAAACATCTTGGACTAGGGAAGCATGAATCTCAATGTGGTAATTTGTCACAGGAATAACATCAGCATCAAGAGGGTGACCAACCCTTACTGCAAAATGCAGCTGTACTCCATTTCTGGACACCCCAAAGACTGCCAAAAATAGCCCAAGTGTCCCAGGGAGCATGGCAAGGATCGCTATCGAGGGGTTACACCCCCTGGGTGTTTTTTTCTGGAAAACCTACAATGATGTAGCAGTTCAGTACTGAGCAACCCCTTCTCCCTTTCTTTCCCTGGTTGTTTTTGTTCATTTTCTTTCATTTTGTTTTTGTTTGTTTTCAGGAGAACTGGGGGAGGAAGAAGAGAAAGGGGTAGAAAAAACATTGTGTGATTTGATTTGAATCGCACAGCACTTTCCCTATGCTTTTTTTATGCTCGATGGGAATGATTGCATGCAAGTCTGGGAAAACAGCACATTTCACCAGCCTGAAAAATATTGCTTGGGCCTAACCCAAATTTTCACCAGTTTCACTGGAAGTTGAATAATGATTTTGAATAGCCAGAATGACAACCTGTGGTACCCAGAGTTCTAAGAAAATAGATATTACATGGTAACTGAAGCCTCAACAGTCTCAAAATTTTTAGGGTGTTGATGGCCATCAGCAGTACCGAGCATCGTGCTCAGAAAGTGGCACTCAGCCCTTGCCAACCCTTGCAGCACTTCCAAGTGGGAAGCGGCAAGGCAATCAAGTCACTGGAGGGAGAATTTCTGTCTTCAAGGTCCATAAAGGATACGCAATATATAAACAGAATCAAAACAAATCACAAAACCACATGGAAGTTGCCTCATTTCCCCTATTATTCCTAACACATCAGCTCCAAATGATACGCCCCAGAAGAGCTGCAGCTAAAATATGGTTGTTCATTCAGTTATTTTGATATACGTCTTATTTATTTAGTATCAAGACAAATACTACTTGCATGCCTGTTCTGCTGGGATTAATCATCTCCTGCATCCTGGGATGCGGGAGGTGGGAGGAACATGACAGTCATGTGCGTGGGCAGGCACAGAGGTGGGTGTTTGCCTGTTGGAGCAGAGGTTTGGAGCAGGCCAGGATGAACGTTCAAATTCAGAGCCTTCCCAGGGTCTCGCACAACAGTCCGCGTTTATTTATTATTTTTTTGGATTAGATATCTTTTCTTTGCGCATTTTTTTTGTGATCAAGGGGCGTATTGGTGGGGGATGCCGCTTTGGGATAAGATGGGGTATTTGCTTCCCTTTGGTGGAGGCTGACACCTCTGTGGCCTCTGAAGACGGGTTTTCAGCCTCGCCTCTCCACTGCATCTTGGCACTCAGCCGCTCTCCCCACGAGCCCTCCCTCTCCACCCGGAGCTGCTGAAGGCACCTTGGCTGTGTCTGAGCGGGGGAGCATTTGTTCCCGCTGGCTGCGGCACAGGGAGGGAGCCGCGTGTCAGAAGCGTCTGTCTGTCGGCGGTGCAGCGCGCAGAGGCCCCGCCGGTGCAGCCTCGCACAGCGCGGATGCCGGGGCGCGGGCGCTGCTGCCTCCGCTGCAGCAGGGATCGGAGCCGTTCAGAGGAGCAAAGCCGCGCTTGTTGGGAAGCCCCGGGCTCTGAGAGCCACGGCATCGCTCTGTGGAGGGGAGGCAGCCCACAGACACCCGACACAGGGATGGGGTTATGGCTGTCCCCCCACCACCGGCTCTCTGCAGCTCCCCAGCCGCTGACTCCTCAACCAACACAAACCTTTCTTCGAACGTTTATTTAGCTTATGAAAATGGTTAATGTCACTTGGAATGTGGTCCTAGTCTATTTAATTAAAAATTGATTAATCCCATATCTAAACAAACAAAGGCAAAAGAAAGGCTTTTGCACCAACTCTAGTAAATCTGATTAGAGCAAGCCTGATCAAACACTCCAAAGTTAAACACCTCAATTCATCTGTGCACAGCCACATTGAGCGTCAGTCCTTCAGGTTAAACCTCACTGGCAATGTACACCATTTGGGATATTAAAAATAAATTTAATATCTGAATGCCCCCTTTCATTTATCTTGGAATTACAGAATCAATTAGGTTGAAAAAGACTTGCAGTCATTGAGTCCAACCATAAACCTAACACTGACACATCTACTATGACATACTCCTGTCATACTACTATGTCCTTAAGTGCCACATATCTTTTTATTTTCCACCTACTTACAACAGCAAGGAAACCCATAACATCTCCTGTTGATGTGGTTCACAATCCAGCTGTGCCCACAACGAATTAAGTGATTTTTCAGCTTGGACAGGAGAACAACTCCCTTTTTTTGAGAGCCCTCTGCCACGAACAGAATCTGAGTTGGCATTACAGGATTGCTGATGTCCTGCTGATGCTAAGATCAGCCTTGCACAGACAAATTTCATGCAAACGGCAAAGCAAAAGCCAGTGTCACCCACCTTTACCTTCTGCTACCAAATTCCAGTGACCACAAGGTAGGCTTTTTAATCTCACCAAAGCCTGAGGCACTGTGGTAACACCCATCCTCTTACATCCTCCCTTCTCCATCCTTTCCAAGGGATGTCCTCAGCCCAGCAAAAAACAGAAAACAGGTAAAAATGTAGTATCTGCTTAAATATGCTTTCTGCCTTCTTTTTCTAAGAGAAATTTTAGCCAAGACCCTGAGGGAGGAGCCCAAGGAGGGACAGGTTGCATCCCATCCTGCCCAGAGGAAATGTAACAGCACAGTCCCTGGGGAACAGGGGTCAGCTGCTGTCCCTCTCCCAGCTGCACCAGGACCACTTTGATTTCATCTGGGGAGCTAAATGTAAGAAAAAGAAATCAAAAAACAAAAAAAAACCAAGAAGTAAAAAGTTGCTGTATTTTTGTTCCTTTCACCAAGGACAGAGAAGGGCGTGTGGGAATGGCAAATAGGAATTCAAGGTGATCTGCAGAGCAAAAAAGGACCTAATGCCTTATCTTCCTTCGAAATACATAAAAAAAGGAACTTTAAAGGATAATTTCTCTGTTTTCTCTCAAACAATGGAAAGAAAAATACAAACTTGGCATTTTTGGGCTCAGCTACAAAGACTGTGAATTTATTTTGGGAGAAAGCAAAATGGCATCTCAGTACCTAACACATTCAAGACACTGAGCGCTCCAAAAATAAAGCTGAGCATCACAAGGCAGACAGCCCTGTCAGCAGGCTCTGTGTGGGGATCGCCTGCCCCTGTCAGAGCAGATTTCATGAGGCTTGATAGCAAAAGGCATCTGGTGAGGGCTCTGCTGTCTAATCCTCAAAGCACACCTGATATTGCAGGAAGAAATCTTGGATGTACTCAATAGTCACACTGTCAGACTGGGGCTCCGTTTAGCACCAGGAGCTGTTTCTAGAGAGCTTGAGAAAAAGTGAGGGAGTGAGGAAAGAAGGAAAAAAAAAAGGGACTAAAATACAGGATGGCACTTACATAGATGTAGTGGCTAACAAATGGCTTATTTTCTAACCATAGAAATATTCCTGTTGAAAAGTACTGTATTAGTTGTCTCCAGTATTGGTGTCTCTATAGGACACCTTGATCTTATACAAAGTACAAGGACCTTACAGTGGAAAATTGGTGGGGTTTGGTTCCAGCAATGGTAGTGGATCATTTGTGCAATTAGTACTCAAAGTCATTACAATGGCATAAAAGGCCTTAAAATATGCATTGAGTTTTCCTGAGTAAATCAGCATTTACACGATGAGAGCACAGGGGGAAATCCTGTAGACATCACTGAGGAATTTGTTCATTTGTCATTACTGAGTTTTGATAAATGCTCCTTAACGTGTTTCCTACACTCCTGGAAGATGCCATCGCTCTACAGGGACTGGGTGTGCCCCAGCCCTAGGAGGGATGTATTGTAGCAGGCGGCCCCAGCAAAGAGCTGTCACTCCTGTGGGTAACAGTCAGAGCATCCTGCTCCCTCCTCCTCACGGCCCAGTCATCAGCACAACATCCCTACACGTGGCAGAAATACAGAGGCTGGGTTGTTTCCACTGCATCCCAGTATGAGGATGAACCACGGAGCACCCTGACTCTCACATTTTGCTCCCCTTGCACTACTGAAGAAAAGGAGAACATTTGGGGGATGCAGAACCTGGCTCTGCCACAGCAGCTGGCTCACAAACCAGGCAGTCCTTACTGTGGGACCCCCTGCATTTTCTCTGTTGAAGTAATTTGTGTGGAATGATGACACTGTCATTAAGGGTAGATGTTAATAGCGATATCTACACAAAGAGTGTAATTTCAGCTGCTCTGTTCAGGCTGTAGCCCACAAACATCAATAAGCAGGGTGAATAAATACACAGATGTCCCTGTGGGATCACTCCCCTGACTTGCTTTTCATCCTAAACCCTGGTGAACTAAAAGCTACAGTCACCTCCACTGCAACTCAGTATTTAGACTTCATGGAAAAACAATAAATCTTTACATTCAGAGACACGGCCTGCGGTGTTATCCAGCATTCCCTGACCCCAGGCACAGCCTCTGCTCCCATCCTCTTTGTGGCGAGAAGCCCAGGGCTCCCCAGACAGCCATGCCAAACCTGCCAGGCACTGCAAGGGCACCTGGGGCTATCAGCGTTCCTGCTCCGCTTTTCACCTGAGCTTCTCTTTCCGGGAGCTCTGAAACACCCATTAATTACTACTCTGAGCAGTGTGATGGATCGGGATGGGTTTGGGCTTTGGAGGGAGCGCAGGGGACAGCAGTTCAGTGGGATCCAGCTTTCTCCATGCCTGCATCTCTTCCCCTCGCTCAGGCGGAAAACAACAGCTGTGACAAGCGGGGGAGCAGCATCGCCCACTCCCTACTCCCACTCACGCCGGGAAGAAAACAGCCTGCTCTCAGCTCCTCCTCACTTCTGTCGGCTTCCAGCAGTGCCGGGCTGCCAGCGAGGCAAGAAGTCGTGTCAGCAGAGCGGGTGGAACTCTAGAGATAGGGGGAGGTCACTGATTAAACATCTCATTGATTCTTTTCCAAGGACAGGAATTACAGAGTGCCTGGAGCACTTGTAAATTGTCATTGTTACGGGATGAAGTTCACCTATATAGTAGCCAGCCACGAGCAAAGACCTTGTCAGAGTCAATGATTAGTTATTTATTTCCCTGGATTTCTACAATACTAAGGTGGCACCCATCCAAAAAGCTCTGGGCTCAGTGCCATGATTTAAAACACGCACATCCGAAGTTATCCACCCCGTCAGCCTCACCCCCAGCAACACCCAGCTGCAAGCCTTGGGTGGGGGGAAAGAGAAGGAAGAAAAAAAAAAATAAGGAGAAAAGGAAGAAGCAACACCCTTGGCCAGCCCACCCTTCTCTGTGAAGAGCAGGACCTCCCTCTAATGCTCATTTACCTATATTCTCTCCATCTGCAAGTCAGGACGCAGGGCAACCCCCGAAGCCTGGTGTCAGCTAACAGCACTGCCACAGCCTTGGCCTTGCAGCCAGGCTCCGCTGGGGCCTCCTCACATCCCTGCAGGTCACAGGGATGCAGGTGGTGAGGCCGAGAAGAAGGATCTCTAAATCCTGGTTTGTGAGCAGTTAAACCAGGATAGGAGACAGTCTGCAAGGCGAGGGAGAGCGTTTTCTCAAGCCAGGAAAGGGAACAGTGCCTCTTAATATAGTAAGGGGAGTAATATAAAAAGAGCCTTCCCTATCTCCCACCTCTCATCCCTCCTACATCCTGACTTATTTTAGTGCCTGGCTACACCCCGGCATGCAGAAAACCATTAGGGTTGCCAAATGCCTGTTTCAGGAGACAATTTACATACACAAAATAATTTAGGTTTTGTTTGCTGTTCCTCACTGGAGCACCTGTGGCTAAGGGTGGCCAGCAACCCTGCTGGCAGCTCCTGAAGTTCCAGCAAACTTCGTCTGCTGACTGGGAGCAGACTGGGCCTCCTGGCCCCAAATCCAAGGAAGTTTCTCTGGTCCTGGCCGTGCCTCCAGGTGTGCTGGTGACCACACTGCAGGGACGTGGGGAAGGGCTGTATCGGGTCCCTGCCCACCCTGGCACCTGCTAGGGGACAAGGGGGGACGTTCAATGGGTCACGGCCACACGACAACACGGCTGGCAGCAACACAGTCTTTGATTTTGGAGTGAGGACAGCGAGACCCCAGCTGTGGTGGGCTGAGGAAACTTCCCCTCCCATACCAGCTCTCTGTGTCCCAGGGAGAGACATTAGTCAGAGCCACAAGGCGAGGCCACAAAGTCACATACTGAGACCACAAGGGCTGTTTACACGCAGCTTCGGAAAAAGCCTGAGCAAGTAAGCCTGCAGCTTCCCCACGTTTCAGTGGTGGTCAGCATCCCTCTCCTAGTCCCAGCAAAGCTCTTGACCTGTCCCCTGGTACAGGGCACATCTGCCAGAGCATCTCTGCATCCCAAGAGGCTGCGCACTGAGGACCCCAAGCTAATGACAGCTGTTCCTTAATTTTTGGTCAAACTAAGTATTTCTGTCACAAAGGACTCGCAACAGAATTCAGCTGTTGATGAAACATCCATACTGATGAAAGCTGCCACTTTATAAATGAAGGCTCCTCCATTAAAAAAAAATAATTCTTATTTTATGGAGTTTCATTCTAATAATATTATTTTTACCTATTAAATTACATGTCAGAAGTAGTTACTTTATCATGTCATATTATGACAGGAATAATAGTTGAAATATTCTCCTTTTACTAATCACAAAGAGCAGCTGTTATCTGGTGCTGTTCAAGACATCTTTTCTTTGTTCTAGATCAAAGTGGCTCCTGTTTGTGCCCCAGTGAAGTCGTCAAACCATTTTGTTACAACATGAACGTGAGCTACTTTGATCTAGAAACAAAGGCAAGGGAGATTAATCAGTACCTAGCCAAACCACTCTTAATTAAAAAATTAAAAATAAAAATAGCTGAAGTTCTTACATCATACAATGATGTGTAGGTAATTGTAAGGCATGTAATGCACTGCCTTTACAGGGATGACACGAGAAGCTGGAATGGCAAAACATCCACACACACTAGCCAGATTTTCCTCAAGCATTCTTAAATTAAAGAAGAAAATGAAAAATAAAATAATTTAAAAAAA
>WAAG01017746.1:764-12990 GCA_013390105.1 Tichodroma muraria
AGATGCCAGAGCTGTGTCCAGATTTAGTGCTTGGCTGTGGAAGCAGCACCCTTCACTAGAGGCTGTGGGCCTTTAATTCGGTGGGAGAACTCAGAAAATGCAGAAATATGATCAGACCAGTGCTGAGAACCTACAGAAATTTCACTGAGCTTTTTAAAGCAAAGCTTTATAACCATAAGTTCAGTCAAGAGTATGTAGAAAAATTTAGGTCTTTACAAGGTGAGGCCTTTTCTGAAGCTGTCACAAGCCATCCCAAGCCTCCTGGACTGAGGTCCTGCTCCCAGTTGCACAAAGATGCTCGGGCTGCTGCACTAGTTCACCCAAAGTTTCTATATGCTTCAACGATACTTTCAAGTTGAAGTTTAATGTCAACTCGAAATGAAAACACAGATTTGACAAGCAACTGATTAGGTCATTGTACCAAGTGAAGGCAGTTAAGCTTTTTACCAGGTATTTTCTAGAAACTCTGGAGCCTGTTTTCTGTTACACACATAAGCACAGAAACTTCACAACTGTGTCTGGAGAACATTCAGTTCTTTTATGAGATTCTGGTCTTCCATTTAGTTTATCCAGCTCCATCTATCCTTTTTTACTGCTGTAGTCTGAGACATTACAAATACCTGAGAGGATGGGGCTAGCAAAGACAGTATCATCTTTAGCAATAGAAGAGTAGACATAAGTTTCTGTAATTTTATCTTTTTCTTTTCCAGTGAGTAAACGTGTGTGATTCTCTGCTTTTCAGTGAAGATCTTTCGCCTTTCATTTTAGAAATGTTCCCTTACTTCATTTTAAATCATATTCCCAGCCCTGAAAGCTTCAGTTAAAGTAGTTGTGCTTATCTGAAGCATTCTCTTTGATCAATGGCAATGACGAAATTACAGAAAAGTCTTTATAAATTGGCATTGCATATGAAATCATGATTTCTACAACATTAATGCAGGACAACAGATGTCTCTGCTTCCATTGCTTAGGACCAATGTTCTTCCCAAGGTAGAAGATGTGAAGCATTTTTTTTACTGTTCTTTCCAGTTACAATAAGAGGAGGTTATAAAAAAATGTCACTTTCATGATCTTGTTTCACATTCCAAGAAAGAAACCTAGAAAATTCCTCAACCTAGGCTATATACGAATAAATAATATGCACAAGATATATGAGAAACGCCAGAAGCAAGCCAGAGCTGCATTATCTCAGAACATTTTTATTAACATAATGTACAAACATTGCTCTTTCCCATCACGATCTCACATCATTCCAGTATTTTAAAGCAACACATAAAAATGACTATCAGAAAGAAACATTGGGGTGAATAAAACCTTTTTGGAATGACATCCTACCTACTCTACCAACCTCCTTTCTCCAGGTTTGGTGTGATATGTGTGGCATGTAAGCAAGGGAATCTTTTTTCAGTGCTATTCTGGGAGGGGTGTCAGGAGGTGATAAATCTGTGCAGGGCCAGAGCAGGAGGCCCTTCTCTGGTACACATCAAGGTAGGGAGGGGGTGCACAGCTGGTTCTGGGAGTCACCAGCTTCCTTCTCCAGACAGTGTCACATCTCTGCACCTACAGCTCCCACTGCTTGGAGTGGGTGAACAAGGAGAGGGAAGATGTCATCCATTTTTCTGATGATGTCTTTTTCATCATCCCTCAGGACTGCTATGCTTTCCCCCAGGAATGTGCACAGACAGAAGGGATGACTAAGCACTACCCAGATGCTACCTTAACACAACCTTGTTCTCTACTGAAGAGGGCACCCCTTGGAATAAGACCCACTGCATCTGAAAGGACTCCAATGTTTGAGCATGATAATTATATATGACGTCTGGGGTGAAGACTTCCATTACACGTGCACAACAAGGATCAATGGATACCGACATCACCCCCTAACTGTTCAAAATGAAGTAATTGCTTGGTCCAATTATTGCTGAGGCTTAGAAAAAAGACTTTACATGATGCATTTAATCAATTTCACCCATTATATTGGTTAACAGGCAGGTAAAACAACAAAATTAGTTGACCAAACATCAGAAGGACTCAGTTTTTCCCCAAGAGAAATAGATAGTCATCACTCATACAAATGTAACAGTCAAAGAGACTGATTTGGTTTCAAAAGCGGTCTTGAGCTATGAACAAACTGTTTCAGTTACAATTTCCAAGCAGATGAAAAAGCTAAAGCAAAAACTGTGGTGAATATAACATAGTATAAGGCTCTGGGAATGCAGAAGAAACATTTATAAAATGTTTTCTGAAATACTTTTGTATGGGCAGATGTTACACTAAGGATTAAAAAAATCCTTAAGATTTCACCTTAGAAAAGTTTATGGAGTCATCTGACTGAGAAGCTGTGCAAGAGTTAATAATGGTCACCAACTGAGAAACAGAGGCAGATAATTAAGGAAAATAATTCCTTGAGTTTTATGTTTTCATTCATTGGAAATTTAGTCTACTTAAGATGATTAAACCAGAAAATAATTTTCAGCAGTAGAGCATCCTGTAAATTGTAATGATACACACACATGTATATGTCTGTGTATCATTACACAATACACCCTGGTTTTGAGTAGTTTTGGGCTGAATTTTTTTCTTGGGCAAGAAATCCCTGAGCCTTTCACTAGAGAATGTAGAAGAGATTGCTGTTCAGCCAAATATGGTGAACAAACACTAAGTAAGAGAAGCCTATGTAATGTGGAAAAGAAGATGTAACTGCCAGGTCAGCAAGATAACACTGCCTTTATATTGTTTAGCCAGACACTCACCATGAAAGGAATTGATCTAGCAAGTATCTAATACAGCTCCAGTTTTGATTCCAGTTCAGCAAAGCATAAAATTAATTCTTATATTTAAATACATGCTTTTATACTTTGCTGTGCTTTGGCTATTTGGATTCATATTTTGTCCTGCCATATGTAGTTTTGCAAATGTGCTGCCACATCTTTTCCAAACTAAGCCAAAGACTGATTTGAAATAAGCGGTTTTGGGTTTATGTGTAATAGCCACAGAGGTAGTTTTGTAGCCAGGTCCATGTTTGGATGTAAGTATCATGAATAGGCAGAAAAATAGGTAAAGATTTTGAGAAACCATAGATGGCATGGAAAAAGGCAAAAAATTAGAGTTTCTCGTTCAGAAGAAAATGTAAATAAGTTCTTAGTTTTGTGGGCTTAATTTGGACAATGTCAGTGTCTTTAATTTAGGCACAGTCTCTGATGTATTTCTGGGTGGAAATTTTCTACATAAAGTTAAATTTCAGAAACCTATATAAAAATATTTTCATCCATAATCTGCTAGATACTGGCACTTAATATTTTCTCTTTCTTTGAAATACAGCTAATGGGTCTCATGTCTAGACCCTCTGTGCAGAAACCACCTATTTGATAAGGATCCCGTGCTGTAATTCACATTCTCAGAGCCGAGCTCAATGATTCCACAAAAGTGAACTGTGCCTGGTGGAGCCTCTGTGCACAGGTAAAATCCAGATGTTTATTTCAAAATTAAATTTTACAGTGCTGACATTTTCATTCTGATTTATAGCAAAGTTCTTTTTAGAATCAAATCAACACTTCATCAGGTAGTACAGATACCTCTTTGTTTTATGCTACAGTTTTCATTGCATTATTCATTAACTGTTTTAGGAGCTACCCTGTAAAACTATTTGAAGCTTCTGCTTATATATGAAAATATCACTTAAGACGATTTTGACTACCCACTCTAAGAACCATCTTCATCTAAAAGAATATTAGGATCTTAGTATAGTTAACAGTAAGTACTGTAAGACACACTATATTTGTCTGAGCCATAGAATCATAGAATGGTTCGACTTGGAAGGAACCTTAAAAATTATTTAGTTCCAACCCCTTGTGCTGTGATCAGGGACACATCCTACTAAATCAAGTTGCTCAAAGTCCTGTCCAAACTGGCCTTGCAATCATCGAAGAAAATCTAGTTAAAACAAACAAGTGTAATAAGTACAAAGTATATTCTCTGCATTCATTTTGACAGGTGACTTTATGAATCATAATATAGCAGACTGATCTTATTAATGTATTATATATTGTGGGAATAGGAAGACAATGCTTTAGAAACTAAGGGTCATATTTAAGTTTCTATTTTTATGTGTATTTAAAATTGATTCTAAAGAATAGCAACCAAATAATCTGTCTGGGAATAATCAGCAGCAATTATTTCACTGGAAATCCCAAAGGATTCAAGGTGAGTCAGTGTCTCAACCTGGACTGCTGTTGACAGGGAAATCTGCAAGTGTAGCATCCATCCTGCTCACTCCCAGAGGTCTCCCAGGGTGGATGGATGATCAGGAGAAAAATGCGAATGTTGCTGGGTGCCAGCTGCTGGCTGCCTCTCCCCAGACACCCTCCCTCCCTGGTGTAGGCAGCACAGAAGAAAGCCATACTGCGAACCTGGCTCTGGGGGACAGCCTCAGTCCTGCAGCTGCTCAGAGCCCCGGGGAAGGGTGGCAGCCCTGCTCCACCGAGTGGACCAGCATTTGCCATGTTCATGGTCCTGCTGCTGCCACAGAGGGAACATAAAGGAGTATGTGACTCTTTTCTGCCACTCAAAAACCTTGATATTTTCTTGGCCAAAAGGCTGGCTATCAGAGACTCTGAGCATTTTCCACTAAGGTGTGTAAAACATGCTGCTGAAATTTGCAGCTTGCTATCAACAATTATTAATCACTGATTATCTCTTTATAAACCATTTATAACTTTAATAATCCAAGATCCTACCTCCAAATCCATGCCACCAAAGGAGGAGAATCTGCTTTGTAATGCACAGGAGAAAAGAAAGCAAAGACCTACTTAGAGCTTGATTAATTTGACAATCATCATCATCATAATTGTCATTCTCATTGTCATCCTTCTCCTCCTCCTCTTCCTCCTCCTACTTATGCTGGCATCAGGCTGTTTTTCATTAGCATTTACAAAATCAGTATGTTTACAGGCTGTTACCAATTACATGGTGTTGCTACAATGTCACTAGCCTATACACATCAAGCAGACCTCTTGTTTTGGGAGGAGGCAAAACATACGAAATAGAAAGGGATGACCACTTAGACACAGCATAAATCTTTCCATTATAAAAGTTACTGTGGATGACCAGCTCTGCAAAACTCCATAAATTGTTTTATTCAACTGTCCTTGCAAGAAGATAGTAATACCTGTTATCATTTACCAGTTAAAATGTTTGAAGACCTTGTAAGGGAGGATGAAGATATTTTGCAAGAGGAATCATTAAGACACATGACTATTTTTAGAAACAAACATTATAATGTTGCTCGATTCTCTTTCAGTCAGCCCTGAAGCAGAGATAATTCTTAAAATTTGCTGTGTCTAAGTATAAATATTTATTATATTGCTCTATACTTCATCAAAACTCATGATAGGAAAGACTTCCAATGCTTGATGTGAATTGTTTCACGTAAAGCATCTGGTTAGTTCTGTTTGTAATAAACAAAAATCTCCATCTTCAAATTCAAATAACCCTGGTTTGTTTTGTGTCAGTTGCTTATGCCTTGTATGCACCCTGAGCTGTTCCTGGAAGTAAAATCATAAAACCTCCCATGTCCTCTCCTTAACTTCTGTATCACCTGTCTAGTTTTCATAAGATTTCTGTTATAATACCTTCAATCCAACACCAAATTAACCTCCTTACAGCTAACTTTTACCTCTGGTCCAGCCCTCTTACTAAACCGCATGCAGTGGTGTTTTTTTGGTTTACAGACATGCACAGTTAAGTCTTCTGAGGCCTTCTAAAACAACTATTTGCATTAAAATACTCTAAAATTAAAAATGACAGAACTGGAACTAATAACATCATTTGGACCAGTTGTACCACAGTGTGATACCCAAAGGAATCAAGCATTCATTACTTTTAAACAAATTATTGAAGCTCAGTTAATCCAGAAGTTATAAAAGAAATGATAGTATTAGAGTACTTGCTGTATATAAAGACTGTTGTAACCTTTACTTGACTGCAGTCAGTAAATTTCATGACTACATTCTGATTGCTTCTGAATTTGAGCAGAATCAGTGGGAAAGGACTGTTGCCTGTAATGCTCTGAAGAATTCTTCTGAGGAGGGAAGAAATAACAAATAATTAAGAACTTGGAGATTTCAGCAGCCACAAGCAAAAGTACATGTTAAGGGAGTAATTTTGCCAAAAAACAATCTGGCTGGAGTTGTTGCCAGTTTAACAGCTGTGACTGGGCGTTTCTGCAACATTGATGCCTTGCATGGGGCACTGCGTTCAACACCTGGATGCCTGCAGGGTCATCCAGCCTCTGCAGCACAGGGAGCAGAGCCCATTGCCCAGCAAAGCATGCACTGGAGCAAGGCTACTGTCTTCTGCTAAAAGCAAGGAACAGTTATGGTGAAATCCCTTGCAATGTCAGTGAAGAAGACACACTGCTCCAGAAAGAGGGTAGCAACCAAACAGTGTTAGAGCAGTGACAGTTTGGTCCCCTACTCATCATGGGGCAGAACTTTCCTCCCCTCTTTCCTCACTTGGTTGGCCTTAATCTCTCTGTCATGTCAACCGCACAGTGAAGGCTCAACCTTTTAACAGCAGTCATTACCTATGAGTTCTTCACATAGGACCACAAAATGGGGCTGTGTAAGGCCTGGAAGAGCCTGGGTCCCAACAGGAGTGAAAAAAATTCAGAAAATATTCTGAAAAATCAAAATCCAATTACTTTCTCAGTATCTGAAGGCTTCTTTATTGTAGAGTTCCAGCGTATGACTCAGCAACACAAGCAAATAATAGGGATCAATCATCATTATAACCCAAGTGTTGAGGCAAGGTATTTGAAGCATCTTCCTGAGCCACACAGACAATCCTGCTTTATTCTCAAACTGCCATCGTGGGTTGCAGCTCCCTAAAGAGTACAAAGCAAGTTGAAGTCAGAAAACCCTGACGACTGAAACTCCTTGAACTCTGTTATTGTCTCAACAGATCTTATGCTTTAATAAAAAATATTGAACTTCGCATTCAGTAGTATAAAAGTCAGCTTGAATATTGAAAAACATGTCAAACTTGTTGACATGGTCATCCTTCTAAAGATATGTCAGAAGGTGTGTGTTCTTGGAGAAGTAAAAACCAGGGCACTTGTCTCAGGAAGAGGTCCATACCTTAGCAGAAAGTAGTATGACACCTTTTTAGTTCAGCCAGAAATGATAAGAATTCAAAATCAGTTAAAAGGTAAGTGTGCCAATACTCTTTCCAATCCAAATTTTTCCTGATCAAAATATGAAAATAATTTTTTAAAATATGAGCCAGAAGGTGTTAATTTTGATCAAAGGGGTTTGCATTGGTTACCTTTTTTCCATTAGATAATTTATTTTATAAATATGTCTTTTAGAAAACCAGTAACATCATTGTGGTGCAATTGATCTCACAGACTGACAACTATAAGGGACTCAGACATCACATTAGAAGGAAAACACTCGCGAACTCCTAGCTAGAAATAATTTCTCTGTATTTTCAAATTCTATTAGAACTATGAAAAGGTTACTCTGTTTAGTCTGGAAGTATTACACCCAAAGGAGAAGTTTAAGCAGCAAGAGTAAAACCACCAGGGTGCAAAGTATTTTTTGCACAAAGTTTTCTAAACAAAGTATGCTTAAAAGCAGTGATATATTATCTTATGGTGAGCAGAACAGTATGCAACAGTAATGTGTCTTTACAAGTAAGTTTGTAGGGCAAAAGTATCAATCAGACTGTGTGCCATGAAGCAAACACTGAGCAAAATTAATACAGGGACTTCTGCATTAATTTGGGTAAAGCAGGAAAATTTTGTTAAGTTACCCACAAAAATCAGCAGGAAAAGTGATATTAAGTAACAGCTTTTTGTGCTGATCCCGAATCACGTGCAGAGGGTCAAAGCAGACACATTAATGCATCATATGAAAGGCAGTGGTAGAGGCTGTTTGACCCCGCGGAGCAGCAGTCCCCATGGCCAAACACTTTCCTCTCCTGTCAGGCTGCACAGGAAGGGCAGGTAGGTCAAGCTGGTGAGATGTCTGCTGGCACAGGCACAGTGACATATAAAGCAAGATTAGCAAGTGTCTAAAGAAACCTTAGAGAAAATGGGAAATAAAAGAGTTATTCTTCCTTCTATGGGAAGAACTTCCCTGCACAGATCAACTGTGAATGAACCAGTTGGCAGACAGTGAACAAGCCATCATATTTGCTTCTCTCCAGGCCATGGGCAGAGATCAGACACCCTCAGGGAGCAAATGAAAAAGCAGTTCTGTTTCACAGACTCTCAGTGGCACAGCCATATGAGAGATTTTGTCAGTAAACCAAGTTTCTTCACATTCAGTCATTGAGGCAGGGATTCCCATACTCTGTTGAAGGTAACCACTGAAATATTATAACATTTTGCTACCTGTATATTCCTACATCCAGTACTATTCTAAGAAAAACAATTCTTGCTTTTAACTACTTATATAGATTTCACTACTGATTTTGTTATATTGACTATATTTCAATGTTTTTATATACCTACTCACTAATAAGAATGTTAATAAGGCATTCAAAGAAGTTGATCAGAATTAACTTTTAGAATAGGCTGATTAAACTAAACCAAATCATTTTGGGAGAATGTTCTTTTAATATGAAATAAGGTTGTCGTGGTTTCAGTGTGAACCAGACAGAAAAAAAACTATCAATTTGGGTTGCCAAAAGAAAAGAAATTTTGTAATCAAGAGCAAAGCAGGTTTAAACTTGAAAAGGACAGACTTTTATTAACTAATACAAAAAGGAAAGAAGGAGAAGGAAAAAAAAAACAACAAACTCTTAGAATTAGAATGAAACCTTTCAAACATTCTTCCTCTATTACCAAAATTTCTCTCACTCTCATTAACAACATACAGAAATTACATTTAGAAACTTTCAGTCAGNTTTTGCATTGGAAATAGAATGTAGTAATTTCATTTCTGTATGACATGCATACATAGAGCAGTCAAACTGATCTTACTGTTAAATACTGATAAATTCTTACTGTTACTGAGTACAGGGAAATTTTTCTAATTTGCCACTCAGTGCTAGGCCCAGAGAACCTACTCCCTGTGCCATCAATCACCAAAAAGTTGTGTAGTACTGAACAGTCAACACAGGCAGTTTTCTGATATATCACCTCCTCTTTTTAAAAAGCAGTAAGTAGTACTAGAAGTACAAATCTTTCTTTTCATTCACTGATTTGTCTAAAATAGTATGAGGGGTCACACTGAGAAGCAAAATTATTGTATCTTGAAGCATTGAGCAATGGAAGGTATTTAGAAGAGAATATTCTCTCTTCCCTGAAATATGCATCCTTTATTCTGACCTTTAATCTGCAATAAATGGGAATGTTTGTTAGAAATTGTAACCTACATCTTTTCAGGGTATCACAAGAGTGATGTCTGCACTCTTATTTGTGATTAGACTGAGTTTCATCATCCCTTTTTTTCTTGGTTGTGGTGATAGAGGCAGGTGCAGACAGTCCATTCAGAATCCTTACTCCTGTGGTCAGTGAGGCAACTAATTTATTTTGTAGTGGCTCAGGTTCTTTTCCTGAGCCTTTGATGCTGAATGCAACTTGAACCCTTCAGAAACTGCCTTTCTCTAGTAGCTGTAGAAGCTTAGATTTTCAGTGATTACACAAGTCGCCAAATACTGTCTGCATATAGTTATTCTGTAAGATAACTCAAAATTTAAGCCTTATTAATTCTGATAAGCACTAGCCCACTAATTCCATTCAATCTAACTACTTAGATTACTTAAATTTAAAACCACGACTAATTATTGCTATCTATATGTCAACCATTATGACTTCCTCATCTAATTGTAGAGAGAAACCCTACCATATCCCACACAGTACTTAGAAATTGTAATATTAATACTTGTGACTACTAATAGTTGAAAAATTGAAACCGAATATTCAACTGACTTTTTTGTTAACCTGAGCCAAGATATTTATAGTGAATACAAATAATGAGGTTGGTCCTTTTCTTATTGATTTATTATATAAGTGGGCCCTTGTAAGAAGATAAGCTATCACCCTTTGAATGTCAGAAATAAAATCATCAAATGACATACTGTCTCTCCTCATCAATACTCTGACGTACCTGCATACATGCTTGGATCAAATGAAACGGCAATTTGTATTCCAAATTTTGTATCCAGTGGGACTGTGCTTGCAGGATGGACACTTGACCTTTCCACCGTGAATACCAGAGCAAACCATATCTGTTAAAGGTAAAAACATCCAGGAGCTCTACTAGACCACTGAGCATTCATGGTAGTACACATAAACCTCAGACTGTTTCTTCCTTAAAGACTTATTTAAAATACTATGGCAGAAACAAACCATTATGGATTTTAGAAGGCTCTTATGAATGTATGGGATCACAACTAATTGTTTTTAAAAAATGTGTTTGTTTGTTTGTTTGTTTGCTGTTTGTTTGTCTTTTAGTATTTAGAGTCTAAGGTTAATTACAGTCACCCTTTCTGCCATAGGGAGAGTGAACAAAAGCAAAAGATCCTCCCAGTGGTGATGATGCCTGCAGGATAGGGATATCCAGAGCTTCACCTCTGCCTAGATGTAACAGTGAATAAATCTGGTGGAAAGGGGCTCATTCTCTTGGGGCACAGTTTAGCAAGTTCTTCATATCAACAAATTCATGCAAGCCTCCATCTACCAGATCCCAGCTGGTGTTGTCCTTCAGAACCAGCCACGAAGGGCACTGTGGTTGTAGAGTGCAACCACTCTGCTCCACTGTGGGGAGCGGGCTGTCAGTGTTCACTTCATGCTTTTAGATGGAAGCTGCTCTAAGACCATGGTACAGCCCAGCTAAAGGGCTTTGGGGCAGGATTTAATTGATTTGATGTATCAATTAATGTGTCCTTTTAAATGTTCAGGTGCAATTTGCTTCCTTTGTCCTCAATTTTCCAGAGAGGCAGAAAATATATGAAGCAGGCTGTAAAGCCCCAACAACAAATGAATGGTAGAGGATTTTGCACATCTTGTGGCGTTTCCTGAAATTTCCATGGTTCTTGGCAAGCTCAGAAATTATCAGCAAGTTTTAGTTCAAACCAGAGCTGGCATTCCTGTTTTTTCCTTTGGCAGTGCCTAGCACTGTGAAGACGGGGGTAGCTGGGAGAGTTGCTGTCAGATTGCAGGCAATGCAGAGCAATTATTAATAGTGCTGTTGGAGTAACTGTCAACATTTCAGCCTCCTGGATTGATCTAAATTACCATCTGACCTATGTAATGTTCTACAGTACCTAGCTGAAGCAAAGAAGGTTTTCTAGCAAATTGCCTGACTTCTGACTGCTCTACTCCACTAAGGCAGTCTAGAGCAGCTTGTCCTCATAGCTGCAGTTGAAATAAAAATTATCCTCTTCTTATTCTTAATTTTTCTCTCAAGAAGCTCTCAAGTCATACATTTTTCTGGATGGGATGGATCAAACTTTCATTACCAACTACTCAAATTTATTTCACTAGTGAAAATATGTCAAAACATATATCTAAAATTTAAATGCTTCCATTTCCTTATATCTTTTCCCCTTTTTCAGATGAGATATTACACCTAGATACCTATGAATAGCCTCTACAATTAGGAGACAAGTCCTCCTCTTAGAAATAGCAAGTCATGAGTACAAGGGAGGTGGGTACTTCATAATTTCGAGATATGTTTCAGCTAACGCACTCTGAGAAATCTTTCAGTCTCACAAAATGAGAGCCTAGAGAGGGTCAGAAAAAGAAAAATGGTCTACAATATCCCTTACTGACTCCTATTTTACTTATGCCTGGGAAATTTCCAATACTGAGAGCATTAAGTTTGCAGCAGTTTCTTTCAGGAACCAGGACAGTAACACAACACTTTAATATCTTGAGAAAATTAAAGACAGAAAACCCCATCCCTCTAAAGATTTTTCTCAAAATGAAAGTATATATAGCCACAGCTTGATTAAAGCCTCTGAAGGTTTCTCAAGCAGATTTTTCCAACTACTAGACTGGTTAGAGAGAGTATATTCTGTCTTCTATTTTGTTCTGTTGTTCTTGTTTTACCTGCCTTTATTTTATTTTACTTTTACTTTATCTTTACTTACATTAAATGGTTTGTTTCTCCAGTTCTGAGTTGCTGATCCTTTAGTCATGAGGAGAAAGTTAGACTGAACTTCCCCAGAGTTGCCTTCACAATTTGTAAGTCAGGGAATTCCAGATACAGCAACA
>WAAG01017747.1:1825-21998 GCA_013390105.1 Tichodroma muraria
GGGGCCGCTGGTTGCCTTAAGGGAGTAAAAAAAAAAAAAAAAATCAATTTATAATCGTGGCCCCATCAATCTGTTGCTGTTCCTGCTCTTCGCTGCACCGGGAGCAGATGGAGAATCCCAGAGCTGGGGGTATGGAATTGTGCCAGCACTTTTCAGGTGAAAAGCAGGGAATTTTTCCCTGAAATAAAGCGTGGGTTTTTCCTTAAAAAAAAAATGTGAATTTTTCCTTAAATCCAGTAGGAGCTGCGGGGTCTGGAGCAGGATGGTTTTGCCTCTCCGGTGTTTCCACTGTAAAAAACACCTGGAATTCTCAAAATTTTCCAGCTGGAAGTCCAGGAAGTGCTTCCAGAGATGGGGAATGGACAAGAATCCCTCTTGTCCCTGATGGAGCTCAAGGAAGGCCGTGAACGTTTTGGGGGAAAATCAAACCACGGGAATGAGACAGGGCCCAGGGAAAAGCAATTTTTAGAGATTGGAATAGAAAACCAAATTGCTTTTTTCTGGGAAAATGGGGATTTGCTGAAACCCCGCCATATTTATGGGAAAAAACCCATTGGTTTCAACTGATTTCCGCTTCCAAAGGGGTCTTGGGGTCTTTTGGGAAAGGAAAACTCCCCAAATTGTCAGAAGATCCCAGATGAGCACTTCCCCTCTGGAGCAAAACCCATTCCTGAGCTCCCGAAATTACTTCCTCATTTTGCTACTCGTGTTGCAAAATCCCCTTGGAAGGGGCTGAAATCCTGCTGGGAAGAGCCGGGAGGATCCCAGGCGGGCTGGGATTAACTCATTCCATCCTGGGCTCAGGGATTTTCCAGCTATGTCTCTTTTTGTCCCCCCTTTCTTTTCCAGGAGAGTTTTTCATCCCATGATCCCATGATCCCATGATCCCATGATCCCATGATCCCATCCCATCCCCATCCCATTCCCTGCCCCATTTGCACAACTGGAAACCCCCAGGGATTCCTCCAACCCCTCCAGGAATTTTCCCTGGGATCAGCTCCAGACCCCTGGGATCATTCCCAAACGCATTCCCAGGTTTTCCTGGCTCTGGGATCCTGCTCCTCTCCGTGACCATTCCGTCCCCATCCCAAACCCTTCTCCCCCTAAATCCCCTCCACGTTTTCATCCTCATCCTTTCTGGATCCCGTTTTCGCTTGTTTGTTGTTTGTTTTTTTGTTTTCCCCAAGGATTTCCCCAGGGATTTCACTCCGGCTTTCTTTTCCCCCTTGGCCTCCTTGCAAAACCACTTTCCTGAGAACTTTGCCACGGAAAAAAACCAAAACAAAATAAACCAAAAAACCCAAACACAACAAAACAGAAAAAAAAACGGGAAAGAAGAACCATCCCCTTGTTCCGAGGCTGCTCCCGCTCTTTTTCCAGTCACAAGGGTGAGCTGGAACAAAACTTTCCATCCCCGGCGGGAACAGAAAGAGAGAGGGAGAAGGAACCAACCCTCCCTCCAAAAAAAAAAAATAAATAAACAGAGTTACAAATTCCCCCAAACCCCCCAAAATCAGCAAAGCCAGCGCTGCCTTTCCCCCGTGTCCCAGTTTTTTGGGAAAAATCTTGGAGTTTGTGGCTTTAAGCAGGAGGAGACGCCGGAGTTCTTTGGGATGGGAGGGCTGAGGGGATGGAAAATAAATTGTGGCAGGTATTGGTGGTTTTGGGTTCTTCCTGTTTTAGGGACACCGGGAGCCATGCCGGATCCCAGCGCCGGATCCTGGGCATCGGGCACCTTGAAATCCAGGGATTTAAGGGGATTTTTTGGGAGAGACAGGGCCGAAGAGGCAGAGATGTGGTTCAAATTGTGAAGGTGCCGGCACAGCCTCAGAATTCCAGGAACTGGGGCTGTGGGACCACCCTGCCCGAGGAGAGATGGGATCAGGCACTGCCTTTCCAGCTGGGAATTGTCTGGGAGCACCCACAGAAGCCTTGGAGAGGGGAAGGGATGTCTGGATTTTTGGGGAATGTTCACTCTGAGGCAGCTTTGGCTTGACCGGGGGCACCCAGGGGTGCTTGGGAGGGGCGATCCCAGCTGGAAGCCAGCAGGGAAAGGCACAATCCTGGATTTCCAGCGTGGATATCCAAAGAATAATCCTGGTTTTCCACTGTGGATATCCAGGGCACAATCCTGGATTTCCAGCATGGATATCCAAGGCACAATCCTGGATTTCCAGCGTGGATATCCAAAGAATAATCCTGGATTTCCAGCGTGGATATCCAGGGAATAATCCTGGATTTCCAGCGTGGATATCCAGGGAACAATCCTGGATTTCCACTGTGGATATCCAGGGAACAATCCTGGATTTCCAGCGTGGATATCCAAAGAATAATCCTGGATTTCCAGCGCGGATATCCAGGGAACAATCCTGGATATCCCGGAGCAGCGGGGACACAATTCCAGCCTCCTGGAGCCGCTCCCAGCCCCGCTCCAAGGAAAGCTCCGGGCACAGCAGCGACAGCCTTAAAAGGGGTGACAGGAGCAGCGGGACGCTCCAGAGGTGGCAATTCCCCAAGAATTCCCTCCTTTGTCCGTCTCATTCCCAACATCAGATCCCAACATCCCCTGGGGGCTTCTCCGGAGCCGGGATGGGGCTGCTGTGCCTGGGATGTCCCCAAATTCCACAGGGACGTGTCCCGGCTGTGACACCAGCCCCCGAAATCTCCGCCCGGCTTTCCCGGGATGTGGTTTGCAGGGATAAAAGCGGGAATACTGAGGGATGAAAATCCCCCCCCCCTCCTCTGGAAGTCACCCTCCCTGGGGACACGGAGATTCCCGGGAGATGACTTCGATCCCTTCAGGGAAGCGGCGCGTGGGGCAAAATTTTTTACGAATTGTGTAACTCCTGAAATGGAGCCGGGACTTCGGATGAACACGGGAGAAAAAAAAAAAATCGGAAAAAAAAAAGGAATGAAATGAGGAAAAACGGGGAATAAAATGAGGAAAAACGGGGAATAAAATGAGGGGAAAAATGAGGGAAAAAAAAAGAATAAAATAAGGGGAAAGGGGGAATAAAATAAGGAAAAAAGAGGAATAAAATGAGGCAAAAGAGAGAGACGTGGGCAAATGAATGCAGGCAACAAGAACCATCCAGGCAGCCCGGATTTGCCGAGGGATGGGGATGCTGGGAAGGGTCTGGATTGGGAAGCGTCTCCAAAGGGGCTTTTTCAAAGGTTCTCAGTGCCCCAGGGGGCTGCGGGGTGGCGCCGGTGCCATTCCTGACCCAAATCCCGCTGATTTTTGAGCCCCGCGTCCCCTCTGCCCACGGTGGGGACGCGCAGGGCGGGGTGACCTTCCTTGGAGCGTTTCCCACCTGGATTTACGGCCTCAGACCCCTCCGATTTTTGAGGTCGCTTTGTCACCTCCGCCCCGAGAGCGCCAGCGGGGCCGGGTGACACGGCCAGCCCCCGGGGACAGTCCGGCTGGCACCGGCTGCTCCCCCAGCCCGGGATTTTCCCGCATCCACGCGGCTCCAGGGTTGATCCCGTGCTGGGGGATGGCCGAAGGTCCCTTCCCTGTCAAACCCTGCCGGGTTATTTTAAGCTTTTTTTTCCCGGCTCGTGCTGCCACGGGGCTCTCCGGGAGGCCACGGTGTCCCTGTGTGTCCCTTGCCACCCCCCCACCCCACCCCCAGCCCATTCCTGAGCTTTCATCAGCTCCGGGAAGCAGCTCCATAAATCACCGGAGAGCCGGGAAATTAAAATCGTTAGGGTGATAAATGGGGTTTATTTCGCTTTTAAGGGAGCGGGATCACGGAAAAGACCAGGGCAGGAGCAGGGAAGAGGAGGTGCTGAGTTTTCCATTTGGGAAAAATTGTGGGGTAAAGGTGATGGGATGAGAGAGGGAAGGGGCAGAACGAGGGAATGCTGAGGGTTCCCTGCAGGGATGAGGGAATCTGGGGAGGTGTGAGGGTTTTCCAGGCGGCTCCGCGATTTTGGGGGGCTGTGCTGCGCTGCTCAGGGCCGTGCTCGCCCCACAGGGCTTTTCCTGGCCGTGGAATGGTCCAAATCCTCAAGGAAATGTTATCCCTGGATCCAGGGGGGGAGTGATGGTCCAGCAGCCTTGCCAGCGCCCACAGTGCCTGCAGCACCCAAATCCCAAAGGATCCAAATCCCACAGAATCCAAATCCTGCAGCACCCAAATCCCGCAGGATCCAAATCCCACAGGATCCAAATCCTGCAGCACCCAAATTCCACGGGATCCAAATCCTGCAGAACTCAAATCCTGCAGCACCCACATCCCAACAATTCCTGCATCCCGCAGCACCCAGCTCCTGCATCACCCACATCCCACGGCACTGGATCCCACAGCACCGGTATCCCATGGGTACACTGGTATCCCAGGGACACGAAACCACCAAAACACGCCGGGAAAATTCCAACCCAGACCCATCCCGAGGAGCAGGACAGCCCCGCGCTCCCTCTCCACATTCCCATGTGGCGATCCAGCGTGGAATTCCAAGGGCTGCCCTCCCTTTCGGGCTGTTCCTTTGCAGCCCCCACCTGCGTCCCCGCCCCTCCGCTATGGGGACAATCCCGGCGCAGCACCAGGATGAAGCCCTGGATGCTCCCCTGGATTCTGAGCTGACAGCAGGGGCGCAGCTTTGGGCTGGAAGATATCCCAAAGATATTCCAAAGTGGAATCCAGGCCCTGGGTGAATCCTGGTTTTGGCTTTCCCCCTCTCTCAGCCCAAGGAGAGCAGCCCTGGTGGTCCTGGGTGCTGTGGGGAGGAAAATCCAGCTGGGAAAACATTCCCGGCTCCATCCCAGGAGACAGCTCCAGCCAAAGCTCATCCTTCTTCCAATCCAAAAGGGAATCCAGCAACCAGGGGCCATCCCAAATCCTGCTGGAAGCCCAGCCCTTCTCCGGAGCCTCTCCCGCTGCTGAGCTGCTCCTCCCGCTCTCCCTGCTTTTTCTGGGAAGTTTTATGGCCGCTCTCTGTTTGTGATTAATCATTTGGGTTTAATTGCTGCTGCTCCAGCTCAGCCAGGGTTTGATTCCGCCTGGCTGCTTCCCTCAGGATGGAGAAGCCCGGACTGGGAGCAGCCCGGGGCAGCGGGAGGGGCGGGTTTGGGATCAGGATCCCGATGGATCAGGATCCCAGCAGAGCCCCAGGAGCTCCCTGGCCCCACAGCCAGACTGAGGCTGGAAAAAGGGATTTTGGTCCAAGCGCTCAGGGTTTGATTCCAGCTGGGAGCCAGCAGAGCTGCCAGGAACAGGAGGGTGGCCCGGGGTGATCCCGGGACAGCCTGGTGTGTGACGCTGGGTGGCCACACGGATGTCACACCAGGGACCGTCCCAAGGGGCAGGAAGGAGCCAGAGGGACAGAGAGGACACGCGTGACCATGGCCTTGGCATCCTGAGCATCCCGCTGCTCTTCCTGCCTTTCCCAAACCTCCCCAAAGTGGGGAATAAGCCGGAATGTCTGTCCCCTCCTCCTGAACGGCTCAGTCCCCTGCCAAGCCTGGGAGCCATGGAAATCCCCACCTCGTGCAGCCTTGGGAATGAGGGACCAGTGTCCCAGCTCCCAGTGTCCCCAGATCCCACTGGGAGCAATGGAAATCCTCACCTCATCCAGCCTTGGGAATGGGGGATCAATGTCCCAGCTCCCAGTGTCCCATCTCCCAGTGCCCCCCATTCCCAGTGTCCCAGCTCCCAGTGTCCCCAGATCCCTCTCAAATCAAACCCTGGCACTCGGTCGCACCAGGAGCAGCTCCATGGCCGCAGCAGCAAATCCAAGGAGCAGAGGGAACCTGGGAGGGTGAAAATCAGGGAGCAGATCGGATTTGCCGCGTGTCCCGGCATTCCCCCCATCCCAGAGAGGCTTTCCCTGGCTCCGGTGACTTCCTGCTCCCTGGGAAAGCCTTCCTGGGAATTCCAGTGGTTTTCCAGAGAAGCAGCATCATTCCTGGAGGATTTTCCCTCCGGCTTCTCGCTGGCTGTGCCCAGGATTCCCAGCCTGTCCCGGCACATCCCTGCTCCACGTGGCCACCGTGTCCTCCGGTGCCACACGGCCGGAGCCGCCCCGGCCTCGCCTGCCCTTCCCTGCTGAATTATTGAAAGCTCCAGCGACGGCCACGAATATTTAATCCCTGCTTCATCAACAATTCACCCTCGCTCGAGCTGCTGGTGACAGAGACGTGTGACAGGGCTGGGCCGGGGCAGCGGGGAGGGGACAGCCGGGACAGGGTGCCCTGGCCAGAGGGAGCCGTAAAAGATGGGGAATTTGGGATGCAGGGGGATGTCCTGGGGATGGGACCCTCCTTGCTGAGCACAGAGGGTCAAAAGCCACCTGAGTGTGGCAGTGCCACCAAGTGCTGCTCAGTGTCCCCACCGCTCTGTCCCCCCGCCCCGGGGAGGGCACAGCACGGGCACAGCCACTCCACTGGATTCCCAATCCCATATTCCTGCCCCAAAGCCATCCCAGGACTCTCCAGGACCCTGCTGGATGAACCGGTGGCCAGGCTGGGGGTGACCCCAAATCCAGCCTGTCCCCACTGCCACCCCAAAAACAGCCTGTCCTCACTGCCACCCCGAATCCAGCCTGTCCCCATTGTCACCCCGGATCCAGCCTGTCCCCACTGCCACTCAAAAACACGGCGTGGGGATGGGCACCAGGGCAGGCCAGCATCATCCTCGGCTGCCAGGCGGGCAGAGGGGACAGCGCGGCGACGGCGACGGCGGCAGCAGGGGATATAAAAGGCCGCCCTACTTAGCGGGGTTTATATAAGGAGGCGTCTCCTCGGCAGGATGGGGAAACAGACGGGAATGGGAAAAGCTGCTTGGAGCAGGGGAATCCCTGCTGACGGGTGAGGTGGCACCGGGACCCGCGGTGGCACCCGGCGGGGCGCAGCCACCCCCTGCTTTGTCCTCACCGCGGCCCCCGCGCAGCGCCAGGGGGTCCCCAGGCAGCGCTGACCCCAGGGGGGCCCAGCCACCCCTCCCAATCCTTAATTAACACTCATCCATTAATTCACGGCCTCTCGGCGTTCAGGGCCGTCCCCAGCACGCCTTCGGGGTGGGGACCGGAGGTGCTGCCGTGGGGTGGCTTTGGGCACATCCCAAAACCCGGGATTTGCCGGGATCTGCCGGAGCCTTTCCCTGCCTGGCTCGCGGTGACCGCCGGGCTGGAAAGGAGCCGGGAGAGCGGCACCTCGGCCAGCAGGTTCGCTCCCCTTATGGAAAGGCATTTGGGATGTGTTTATTCCTGTCGGAGCCCTTGGCCCGTGGTGGAGCGGGATTAATCCGGGAGGAGCGGCGCCTGCTGCCAAGCTCCCCCGAGAGGCGCAAGAGGCTGGATTTGGGGGGCTCGGGGCCGCGGGGGAGAACTGGGGGGTCCCGTTGGAGGAGGAGGGTGATGGGTGGATATTCCCCCTTCTCTCAGGGATCCCAGGAGGAGCAGTCACGGGGGGAAATTGAAGTGGAGGAAAGGGAAGAGAAATCCCCGGAATCACTTTGGGCTCTGGAGCGGAGTTTTGGGACAGATTCTGTCCCAGCCCGGCTGCTCTTCGCTCAGGGCACGGGCACGGCCGGGCTGGGCGAGCTCCGGAGCTCCAGGGAGGCAGGAATTGAGAGAGGATGTCCTTAAGGCCCCATTCCCAGCGGGATCTCCTGGAGGGACACACGGGTGACAGCCGAGCAGGGCACGGAGCGCCGCTGCAACCCCGCGCCGGGTCCCTCGGCCGGATCCAGGCGCTGCCACCCCCGGCCCGGCTCCGGGAATGCTCGGAGCTGCTCGGTGTCATTCAGAGCCGCCTGACACGGCCGCTGGTGGCAAAGCAGGTCCATGTCACCGTGGCCCCGGGGCTGGCGGTGGCCCCGGGCCAGCGGAGGCGGCGGGAAGGGCTGGACCGACCTTGTTCCCTGAGCCCGGCACGGCTGAGCCCCGGAGCTCGTTAATTATCCCAACTCATGATTATCATTCATCACGGATATGATGACAATTATCATATTCACAATCATCACCGTGAGTATGTGACAATTATCATCATCATCGTTGGCTCTCCGGGGACATTGGCACTTTCTGCCCGGACCTGGCACCCTCCACATCCACCGCTGCCCCCTCCTGCCCGTCCGTGCCCAGCTGTGCCCATTATCCATGGATTTCCTCGCATTTATCCCTCTCACTGCCCCCATCCACCTGCCCAGGGGCTGCCTCAGGGCTCGAAGGGTCATTCATGACCCTTCATTCATGAGAAATCAGGGGATTTCTCCCTCTCCAGGGTTATCCTCCCCCTCCTCAGGCAGGCAGGAGCCGCGGAACTCCCTCCTCTGGAGCTGCCCCGAGGAGGATTCAGGGACGGCCTGCCAGAACCCGCCAGCCCCGTGGAATTTTCTGAACCCCAGCCCGGCTGGAAAATCTGAATTTTTTGAGGATGGCGCTGCCTCACGCCGAAATCTGTCCCCTCCAGGAGCGGGGTCCCGTCACGGAGCCCACCCGCGGGGTCTGCTCACGCAGCCCGGGCCGGCACCAGGCCCCGGGAGAGCTGGGACCGGTTGGCCGATCCCAGCGTGAGTCACGGCGGCCTCGCTGCCATCCAGCCATAAACACTCCGGCTTAGGAGCCGCGTCCCAGTTTCCCGTGCTGTTTGCATTGATCTGCCTTCCAGGCTCTGCTTTGCTCCAGTTTTTAATGTAATTTCGCCAGCCACTAGCCCAGAACGCAGCTCGGCCCCGCCCTCATTTCACAGCAGTATTTTTCCCTAACTTTTCCCTGCATTTCCCCCGTTATTTTCCCCTAAATATCTCTATCTGAGATCGCCTTGGTAGCAAAAGCCTCACGGTTTTTTGGGACCCTCACCACGACCTGGCAAAAGTGGCGGGAGCCCAGGGTTTGTGCCTCCCCAGACCAGCCCAGTTATGGTCAAACCGCTGCAAGAACAGCCCCGAGAGCCTCCTTGACCTTCTGGAAGCTGCTCCATCCCCCTGGGAATGACCCTGTGGCTTCACCCAGATGATTTCAGCGGTGATTTCCTGGGGGGTCTGGGTGTGTGGGGGGTTATTCTTTTCCACGCTGAGGGAAAATGAAAATGCTGAGGCACAGAAAGACTCTCACTTCCCTAAATCCTAATTATAGCACCCGGCGCTTTCGGGCTCAGCGGGTGCCCCGAGCCTCGTGCAGCCTGCGGGGGTGGGAAACTGAGGCACGGGAGAGCTGAGATGGATTTAAGGAGGTTTGGGAAAGGGTTGAGCTCCCCTTGAGTTTGCCGTGAGGGTGGTGGCGGTGCCGCAGGATGAGGAATATTCCCCGTCCTTCCCCGAGAGGTTTTCCCGGGTTTGCAGAGCGCAGGGAAAAATCACGCGGAAAATGGGGAAAACGGGATCCTGCTGCCCCAAAGGCTCGTGGCGCCTGGAGAGGAATCGGAGCCGCCAGCCCCAGCCCCGGCTCCCTCGGGGCTCGGCCGCGGTGACAAGGAGCGGGCAGGCGGGGACACGGGGCCGGGGCGAGCGGGGACACCGGCGCTGTGTCACGCCAAGCGACAGCCCCTGGGGCTGCCAGCGCCCACGAGCAGCGGCTCCGCAGCACCGCCAGAGCCGGGAAAAAAATGCCCAAATCCCTCTTGTCCCAAAGCCAACTTTCCGCCGGAAGCCACCAGCTGTCCCCCGGCCAGGTACAGGGACTTTGCCACGGGGTTGGACGCTCCCCTCATTAGTTACAAGCTGATTAATTACCCTGCTGCCACCTCTCCCAAACAGCTCTAGGTATCCAGGCGCTAATGACCAACTCTAGCAATTAATTGCAGGGGTGAGTCCGCTCCTAATTAGGAGCAGATTTAGGGAATGAGCGCTGGGAGAGCTCCTGTCGGCCGCCGGTGCCTCTGCTCGAGCGCGGGCTGCGGGTTCCGACCTGGGGGCGTTTAATGAATAATTGAGGAGTTGATTAAGCCCGAGCTCCTGCGCTGGGGGTTCGTGTCAGCGAGGCTGGCTGGGAATCGGGCTGGATCCAGCCGGGATCCAGCCCTGCTGGGAGTGGTTTTGGTGCCAGGAAAGGAGGTGGCCGGGAGCTGCAGGGTGCCCAGCTCTGCTGGGGAGCTCCAGCGAGGCTCTCCATGGGTGGGAAGCTTTTTACAGCTGCTTCCAGATTCCCAAAAATCTGCTTAAATATCAGAATTTTCCACTGCATTATCAGTGTCACCTGGAGGGGGGACAGGACTGTCCCCTTCGGATGTTTGGGTGCCCCAGGCTGGGCTCTGCCTGTTGCCTTGGGCAGCAGCTTCGCCTCTGCTGCTCCTGGCTGTCCCTCGCAAATCCCAAAGAAAAAGGGGACCTGGATCCATGTCCCCTCCCTGTCCCTGGCCAGGCTGGGCCCAGCCCCTCTGTCACGGTGAGCTCTGCTTAGGGCTGCACCCCCTGTGCTGGGGATTCCCAGTGGAGTAGGGAACGGGAATTTTCCGCTTCTCCCTGCGGATCTCCCCTGCTCGGAGCAGAACCGGGCGAGCCCCGCGCTGTGCCAGTGCCAGAGGTGATGCTTTATTCTCCAAGGGTCAGTCAGGGCTTGGGGGGGGGGGGGGGGGCAGCTGGAAATTAAAAAAAAAAAAAAAATCCCAACACCCGGACACCCTGGAGAAAAAAGGGCCAGAGAGCGGCCGAGTTTCCATCAGCGCTGGGTCACTGGAAAATCTGAGTGGGGAGCGAGAGGGAAGGAGCGAACTTCTGCTTCCTGAGACGGCTCCTGCGAGGGAGGGAGCAGTGGGGGAGCGGCTCATGGTGGGCTGAGAGCCTCGGGCTCTTCCCCAGGCTCCGCTTCCCGCTAAAAGCACCGCGGGAATGAGGATCCCGGCCGCTCCCGGCGCTGCGGGGCTGCTGCTCCGCTGGTAACGAGGGACAAAAAGCAGCTGATGTGTCCGCAGGCCGGACACTGATCTGCCAGGCCGCAGCACCTCAGTCTCCTCCAGGAGCCGGGTTGGAAACCCTCGATCCCAGTCCCGGCTCAGGCAGGCTGGGATTTCAGGGAGAATGGGAGGAAGGATATTCGTCACAGGGGGATGGGGACAAAGGACAGCTGGAGGGGCTGTGAGTCGGGCAGGGCTGGACGGTTCAATCCCCCCCAGTCCCTCCTGGATGGCACACAGGGAATCTCTGAATCTCTGCCTGGATTCCTCCCTGCCTGGCTTTGCCGGGCAGAGTTGCTCGTGGTGCCCCGGGGGACCGCACGAAGCCTTCTCCTCCTCCTCCTCCTCCTGCTCCTCCTCCTCCCCGTCTGCTCGCGGCGCTGCCCACAGCTCCTGCCTGAAAGGAGAGTCTGTTCCCAGCCGCGCTGCCCGGGAGTTGGGATCCGCAGCCAATTCCAGCTCGGCAGAGCAGAACCAGCTCTGTGGGGCTCGGGCAGGAGCGCAGAGGCTGCGGCTCCCCGGGGGCTGCGCTCCCGCACAGCCTTTTGTGGGTCCTTCCCTGCGCCCCGGGGGCTCGGCGGAGGCACAACCACGGGAAGGAGCTCCAGGGATCCCAGAGCTCACCTGGGGAATGCTGCACTGGCCGTGCAATCCCGGAGTGGCTGGGGTGAAAAGGGATTGTAAAGATCGCCCAGCGTCACCCCTGCCATGGCAGGGACACCTTCCACTGTGCCAGGCTGCTCCAAGCCCTGTCAACCTGGCCTTGGGCACTGCCAGGGATCCAGGGGCAGCCACAGCTGCTCTGGGAAATCCATCCCTGCCCCTCTCCACCCTCCCAGGGAGGAATTCCATCCATCTAACCCTGCCCTCTGGCAGTGAGAAGCCATTCCCTGTGTCCTGTCACTCCATCCCTCGTCCCAAGTCCCTCTCCAGCTCTCCTGGAGCCCCCTGGAAGAGGCTCCGAGCTCTCCCATCCAGAAACCTCCTCCAGGTGCCCGATCAGCCCAGCTGCCCTTCGCCACCCCCCTGAACCCCCCCTGCACAGGGGGCTCTTCCCAGCAGCGTTCCCATTGCCAAACGTCCCTCTCTGGGATCAGCCAGGGGAGCACACCTGCACACAGGTGGGTGCACAGGGGGCTTGGATCTGGAACACACCTGGACAGGGGGTTGGGTCCTGGAGCACACCTGGACACAGGTTTGGCTCTGGAAGCACACCTGCACTCAGGTGTGCACCCCGACCTCCAATCCCGAGCCCGCAGCACCCCAATCCTGCAGAGATCCCTCATCCCCTGGGCTGCACCATCCCCTTCCCGGGTTTTGGGGATGGATTCTCCATCCGCTCCTGCCCTTCCTTGCTTGGTTATCTTCCCTGAAACTCAGCCTCATCCATCGCCATCCTTTATGGATGAGATGTGTCATTCCTGACCCGGGTTCACCGCGGGCTGCCAGGGACGCTGCCAGCGCAGCCCGTGGCCCTCGTTAGCTTAATTGCTCCTCGGGAGGCCGGGACGTGCCAAGCCCGGGGCCTCCCGGTGCTCCATCACCGCCTGTCACGTCCTGTGCGGAGCAAAGTGGGGCTCGGCAGGGGAAAAAAAAAAAGAGGAGAAAACAGCTCGGTGGCGCTGGAAATGAGGGGCAGGTTCCCACGTCAGAGCCGGGAGCTGGGATCGGCTGGCTCAGCAGTCAGCGGGGACAGGAGCTGCTGGCGTCACCGCTGATGTGCGACACAGGCACGGGAGGGAGGAGGGAGGGAGGGAGGGACATCTGTGCCAGAGCCGCAGCGCGGACCCTCCCGCCGATCCCCGGGATCCGAGGTGATTCCTGCAGCCCGACGTGTTCCCAGAATCCCAGGCTCAGCGAGGTTGGAGGATCCCTCCAGGATCGCGGAGCTCTGTCCAACGCCCACGTTGTCACCCGGAGTGCCACATCCAGGCCTTCCTCGGCCACCTCCAGGGATGGGGACTCCAAAGCTCCCTGGGCAGTTCCAATCCTGCCTTTCCCACGGCAAAATTCCTCCTGGAGACCAACGCGACCCTCCCCTGTGTGGGGGCAGCGCCCCGCCCAGCAGGCGGCTGGGATGTCCCTGTCACCTTCCCAAGCAAGGCAGGGATCTGCTTTTCCAAGCCTGGCATTCCTGGTGCCAAAAGCTCCGTGTCCGCAGGGCTGCAGGGAGAATCCTGCAGGGAGAATCCTGCTGGGAAAACCCTGCCCAGAAAACCCTGCCCTCAGCTTGGTGGGGGGGTGACAGTGGCTGTGTCCTAAACCTCCAGCTCTGCCAGGTGCCCCATGCCATGGCTGCTTCCCAGTGAATTCCCATCCCTTTTCCTGGCGGGTCCAAGCCCTGCTGCTGGCTGTCCTTCCTTCCTGCTGCTTTGAGCTCCCTCTCCTCTCCCTCTCTCCCTGCCATGACTCATTTCTCTCTCGCCAAGAGAAATTCTTGGATTTTTAAAGAAGCCCTGGGAGGGTTTCATACCTGCAGAGGTTCCCAGCAGATGCCATGGAGCCTTTCCAGGTTGGATACAGGCACGGGAGGGATGGATGGATGGATGGATGGATGGATGGATGGATGGATGGATGGATGGGAATCAAGGAGCTCTCAGCACCCAGGACCTGGCAGATGGAGCCAGGTTTGGAGCTGGGAATGGGATCCCACACTGGTGCAGGATTGTCCCTGTGCTCAGCCTGGATGGAGCAAGGATGGGATGTTCCAGCTGCTGCAAACTCCCTGGGAAGCACAGGCCAAGCACTGGGGAGGAAAAAGAAAATATTCCAGCCTCAGAAGGATCCCTGCAGGTTCTGAGGAGCCCCAGCCTCCCCCTGGCTCCTGTTTGTGGAGGGTGGGAACAGCTCCAGCTCCACAGACCTGGAGCACTGCCCCATCCCTGGAGGTGTCCCAGGCCAGCTTGGAGCAGCCTGGGGCAGTGACAGGTGTCCCTGTCCCCGGGGATGAGCTTTAAGGTCCCTTCCCACCCAAACCATTCCAGGATCCTTGGCTTCCCTCTGCTCCTCTGTTCTCCAGGGAAGCAGATGACATTCCCCTGCTGCCAGTGACATGTTTGCTGTCCCCATCCCAGGTGACGTTTCCTGGAGCTCATTCCCTGCTCCCTTCCCAGCCGGAGGTGAGGGGGAGCTGCCAGCCCGGTCCTGGGCTCCTCTGGACAGCGATAAGAGAGAGGTTTGGGAATGCCAGGCCATGGGATCCGGGATTATTCCGCTCCCCGGGATCCCCTCTCCTGCCCCACCACCCTGAGATGGGAATTTTTGGGGCGTCTGAGCGACCCCAAAGTCAAAGATCACCCCCTCCTGCCTCACGTGTCTTTTCCAGCCTTTATCCACGAGCTTTTCCCGGTCAATATTTGCGCTCTGCGTTTCCCAAGGAATTCTTGGTGCCTCCTCCAGGCCCGGCACGCTGCCAGAGGCAGGGAGGGCATCACCACTGGGTCACATCTGCACCTCCCAGAGCAAACTCCAAACTTTCCCCGGCAGCCGGGGCCCCCTGGGAGCCGTGGGTGCTGCCACGTGCTCCTGGAGGAAAGTTTCTCCTCCGTTTTTGTGATTAATTCCTTCCTCCCACCACGGCCGCCCGCAATCCCATCTATATCCATGGCTCCCCACTCCTCCTCGGCTGTAAAATATTTATAAATCCCTACATTAGGGCCTTTTTTCATATTTTTTCCTGCCTTTTTTTTTTTTTTTTTCCCTTCTCCCCTGCCTTCCACCCGGGCTCCCCGGCTCTGCCGAGCTCCGGGAACCGCTTCATTTCCATAAATCTCGGGGAAGCTGTGAGGAATAATTTCGGTTTTTGCTCGGGGAATGCGCTGCTTTTTTTAATTGCACTCATCTGCAGCTCCTTAGCCAGGCATTATTGATGGTTATTATTCCAATAAAGGAGCCATTCCTGGTTTGTTTTCCCGGGGATGAGCTCAAAAATCTGTCTGGTTTTCCCTCTTCCCTTTCTTCCCGTTTTGGATGGAGGTCACCTTTGCATCCAAGATTTTTCCACCCATTTTCACCCCTTTCTTGGGTGTTTTGCCTCTCTTTTGGGTATTTCACCCCTCTTTGGGGTATTTCACCCGTTTTTTGGTATTTCACCCTTCTTTGGGGTATTTCACCCTTCTTTGGGGTATTTCACCCCTCTTTTGGGTGTCCAGCTTTGCCCTGTGGCATCAACACCAGTGATGTCCCCTTATTGTCACCCAGCATCCCCCAAGCACCTGAAGGTGGGGTTAGGGGGAAAATCGACCTTTCTGGAAGCAGGAATCCAGAGGATCCTGAAGGATGGGAATGCCGGGAGGCTCCACGTGCGGCACAGGGGCTGCCCCTGGCGTTTTCACTGCTGGTTTGGCCTCCAAATTTTGGATTTTGGGAGCGTCTTGGGATCTGCTCCTCTGGGAAAGCTGCTCCCGACCCCACAACTTCGTGAAGGTGACAGAAGTGGCCCGGCTGGGGTTCATCCCCGCCCTTGCTGTCGCATCCCGGGATTTCACCCCTACACCCAGCGGCCTCACCAGGACCCAGGCGGGACCGAGGGCATCTCCAGCTCTTCCAGCACCTTTTTCCCGCATCCCTGGAGGGAAGAAAGGCCCCGAAGTAGGGCTCGGGGGCTCCCCCGCCTCCCCATCTCGGGGCTGACAGCTCGGGAGTGACGGGCAGAGCGTTTTTCTCTCTCTCCCGCGCCGTCACTTGGCTTTCAGCACCGCCCACCGCGCTGTCACCGCCGGCAGCGGGGACTTTCCTCGGGCCCACGAAGGTCCCCGAGCTGTTACCGCGCCGCAAACACCGAGTACAAGGTTCCTCCTCGATGTGAGGAACGGAACGAGGTCGGAAAGGGAGGGAAAAATGTTCATTTCGGGACGGAGGGAGCGGAGGATCGCGGGGGTTTTCCCTGGAGTTGTTTCCCTGGGAATTGCTCGGGAGGGGAATTGGGGGATCCTGCGGATCTCGAGCGATGCTGGCGCGGGGGGGGGAGGGATCCATGGAAAAGCACGGATCCAGCACCCCGGAATTCCCCCTCATCCCAGGCAGGGATGCTCGGGAAGGAGCAGCCCAGAGGCTCCTCCTGAGCCGTCGCAAATTTTGGGGGTTTAAAAACGGCCCTTAAATGGATTTAAATCCTGCCGTGCTTCCAACGGGGAATGTGCAGGGATGGGGAAGGGAAAGGCTCCCAGGCATTTTGGTGATGAATTCAGTAGGTGAGCAAACAATTTCGTCTCCTGATTACAGTCATAAAGCAAAAATCCCTCCAAATCCCCAAATTCCTCCACGCCCTTTTCCGCTTCTCCTGTCAAGCCCCTTTTCCCTGATGAAGGAGCTGCTTAATTAGGAATTAACGGGGCTCTTGGAGTAATTGGGAGCAGGAATGGGCTAGGAGAGGTTCATTAGTGTGGTGATGGGTAATTAGCAGTTCTGTAGCTTCGGGAATTTTTTGGGGGTCTCCAAAGGCCTTGCGGTGAGGGGAAAGCCGGGAGCAGAGCAGGGAATTGCTGTGGATGCGATAGGACCATGACAGGACCTTTTCCATCGGTATCCCAAATTCCAGGCAGCCTTGAACAGGCACCTCAGGGACGGGTAGGGAGAGGGGAAAGAGGGAGAAAAAGCAGGAAAAATTCTCTTAAATCCCCTCTCCAGCAGCTGCGGGAGCATTTCCAGCTCCGAGGACCCCCCAGGACCCCCTGCCAGCCCCGGGCATTCCCTCTCCAGGGTTTATTTATCCCCGAGCACCGCAAGTCACATCGCTGGCGCTCGCTCTCCCTATATTTAGCCCTTGAATGGAGAGAGATTTCACAGACGCCTGACTCTGCCTTGTGCTCAAAAGTCACTCAGTGTTTCCATGAGAAACCCGGGGGGTCCAATCCGGAGCTCCGCTCGCCGGCACCGAGACAAAAAAACCTTCCCCGAGTATTCCAGTGGCGCTGGATTTACACCCCCCCTCCCCGCCCCCTCCGGGGATGAGATCAGGATCTGGCCCCGGGTTTTGATGGGTTTGTAACTTGGCTGATACAACTCGGCTGATTTAATTCATTTTTCGGGCTAAAAAACTCCACCTACAAGTTCCCAGTCTGGGAGGCATTAAAGGCAAATTAATCCAAATATTAGAGGCTGGGTTTAAAGGGAAATCATCAAGGAAAGCGGATTTTTTTTTTTTTTTTTTTTTTTTTTTTTTTTTTTTTTTTTTTTTTTTTTTTTTTTTTTTTTTTTTTTTTTTTTTNTGGGGTTATTTATTTTACTTTGGTGCTGCTGGGTCTACTCGAGGCCTGGCACTGCCCAGGCCGGGCACTGCTCTGCTTCTCTTCCAGAGCAGCCAGAAGAGTGCTGGGAGAAGAAAAACGGTGGCAAAAATCAGGATAACAGCGGAGATTCCCATCGGAGTTTAGTCCCTGATGGAGCTCGGGTGCTGTCACTGGGCAAGTTTGGCTGATTTTCCAGGGAATGGGAAGGGAGAGGCCTTTGGGATGTGGTGGGGACCCAGAGGAGCCTGCAACAGGCACTGGGTGCAAGGACCAAGAGAATCCATCCAGGAATCCACCCAGGAATCCCTCTGGCACCCAGGAGAGAGCTCCTGGCTGGATCCCGGCTGGGAAAGGGGATTTGATCCCTGCAGCCATGGCCAGAGCCATGAAAAAAGGGAATCAATAACAATCCAGCCGTGATCCGAGGAGGATGAGGGGGACAAAGACACAGCACAGCCCTGCAGGGACGTCCTGGTGGGATCCAGAATCTCCCTCAGAGCTCTCCTGTGAGCTCCTGACGAGAGCCAAACCAGCCTGTCCCCACTGCCACCCCAAAAACAGCCTGTCCCTAATGTCACCCCAAATCCAGCCTGTCCCCATTGTCACCCCAAAAACAGCCTGTCCCCACTGCCACCCCAAATCCAGCCTGTCCCCACTGCCACCCCAAATCCAGCCTGTCCCCACTGCCACCCCTGTGGTTGTGACACCTGAAGCTGCTCCTTGGGATGTCTCCTCCTGCAGCTCCGGGCTGGGTGGGTGGGACACGAGTGGGAGCTCTGCTGGCTCAGGGGTTGTGTCCTCCTTCCTTCCTTCTTCCTTCCTTCCTTCCGGTTGGGCGCAGTGGGGGGACACCTCTGTCACCACCCCGGGGGTGTCCAAGCCACCAGGAGGAGCAGGTGGCCCGTGGCTGAAGGGGGTGCAGCAGGAGAGGTGGCACCGGCACGGGCAGGGAAGCAAAGACACACACGCAGACGGTCCCAAAATATTCTACAAAGGGATTTTTCCCATCTGCAGCGTGTGGGGACAGCTCAATGCTGGCTTGGAGGTGACGTTCCTGCTCCTGCTCCTGCCAGGATCTTGGCTTTTCCTCCACGTGCTTCTCCTTAAACGTGGCCGGGAAGTGGCTCTGGGGCTGTTCTTGGTTCTGTTCAGGAATCGCCGCCTGTCACTGTGCGGGAAATCACATTTCCCTCATGGATTTTGGCTGCTCCCTCCCGCAGCCACTGCCCCGGGTGGAAAACCTGCTTTTCCTCTATTTCAACCCAAACCTAGGAGTCCTAGGAGGCTGCAAATTCCTGACATTGCCGAGCTGCCCTTCTCACACGGCATCCCTGAGGCAGGAAGGCTGATTTCCTTCCAGGAGCCCGACTCCAGATGGTCAGAGATTCCTTCCAAGCTCCCAGAACCTGTTGGAAAAGGCCATTATGTCTCAATAGCAGTTTTGCATCCCGGCCCGTTGGAAGTGGCGCCTGCCAGCTGCTCCAACACCTCTTTTCCAAGCTGTTCCATGCTCATGGAGAGCCAGTCTGGTCAGGGCTGGCTGGTTTTGGTGGAGGGATAAAATCCGTGTGTTTATTCCCATTTTTTTTGTGTCAGGCAAGCGTGGAGCCGTTCAATGGAGGAGGCCTGAGTTTGCTTTTCCAGACGCAACCTTTGTCCTTGTCATGAAAATCCCCAGCACTGAAATATTTTCAGTAGGAATAACCCTGTGAACTCCCCAGGGAGATGCCAAGGAGCAATTGAGGAGGAATTCCCAGCCCGGGGCGTTTTTCTCCCCTTAAAACAAAGCTCAGGGCCAGGTCGTGCTCCAAAAAGGAAGAGGAAATGGAATTAAATCCAACAGGGGCAGCTCTGATGCCACTCAGGCGACTTCAAACAACATCCCCTGCTCCAAAACAACCCCTGGATCAGCTCAGCTGAGCGGGAAGGTCCATCCCGGTGAGCTGAGGGAGGGATTTTGCTGGAAAATGGAAAGGAAGAACTCCCAGGCTTGGGCTCCGTGTCTAGGCCCGGCTCCGGCCTGTGCGGCACCGCAGCGGCCTGGGAGCGCTCAGGAATGTGGAATTATGGAGGTGCAGGCCCTCAAGGGGGGAAAAAACCCCTCCGGAGCGCTAACGAGGGGCTAATGAGGGGCTGTGCCCGCACGGGTGTTCCACTGGTTTGACTGGAAGCGCTGGGAGCCCAACCTGGGCCTCCGGGAGGGGATTTAAGGTGCCCCCTCCCAGCCCCTGCCCCGAGGCGCCGCCGCCGCGAGGCCGAAGCCTTGGGAAGGATTCCATGAGGAGTTTTATCCGGGTTCCTTTAAAAAAAGAGGTGAGGGTGCGATCTGGGATGGGAAGGAGAGGGGTTGGTCATGCTGGAGGCTCGTGGCTCTCAGGGTGCCAGAGCCCCCAAAGCCCTGGCTGTGCCATGAGGGGTGGTCAGAGCCCGGGCATCAACCCCAAAACCATAATAACCCCACAAAGAACCCCAGTTTTGCCCCGGGTCGTGGAGTTCCTTCTGCTCCTCCCACACCCACAGTAGGGAGAGGTTTGGGCATGAGGGTGCCCTCGCTTTTTGGGGTGCCTACACTGCCGTGGGGGGGGTACCCACATTGCTCAGGGGTGTCCCCACACTTTTTGGGGGTGCACATCCCACTCTGCCCTGGGGCTGGGGTCTCCACATTGCCCATTGGGGTCCCCACAATGCTTGGGGGTGCCTGGTGCTGCCCACATTGCCGGGTGTGTGTGTGTGTGTGTGTGTGTGTCCCCACATTATTTGGGGTCGCACCCCCACTCTGCCCGTGGGGTCCTCTCACTTTTTGGGGTGCACACATTCTCTTGTCCTGGCAGTCCCCGAATTCTCTGGGGGTGCAGCCACCATCCTGTCCAGTGTGTCCCCACCCTGCCTGGGAGTCCCCATATTGAACTGGGGTGTCCCACATTGCCCATTGGGGTGTCCCCACCCTGCCTGGGAGTCCCCATATTGAACTGGGGTGTCCCCATTTTGCCCATTGGGGTGTCCCCACCCTGCCTGGGAGTCCCCATATTGAACTGGGGTGTCCCCACATTGCCCATTGGGGTGTCCCCACCCTGCCTGGGAGTCCCCATATTGAACTGGGGTGTCCCCA
>WAAG01017747.1:24818-47701 GCA_013390105.1 Tichodroma muraria
TGTCGCTGTCCCCCGGGCGTTGCGCCTCGGGAGCCGGGAGCCGCCGTGCCCGAGCCCCCGGGCAGGGGCCGAGCAGGGCGGGGGCAGCCGAAGGGTGGCACAGCTCCTTGGGCAGGATGAGTAAGAGCAGGGAGGGACGGCTGCTCCTCTCCACTATTGTTCAGCAGTCGAAAGCGCCGGGGTGGAGCTGAGCCTGGAGTTTCCCCTTGTCCCCAAGCCCTGGGAGACGAGCCCGCTCCTTCCCCGCCCGCCCCCTGCTCCTTCCCCGCCCGCCCCTCGCCGGCGCCGCGGGTTCTCCGCGCGTTCCCCGCTCCTCTCTCGGGTTGTGGGTTTTGGTTTTTTTTTCTCTTTTCCTGTTTCTCCTCCCTGCTAGGCCACGAGCGGAGCTTTCCCGCAGTGGCCACACGCGCCCGTTCCAGCAGCGCGGCTTGGAGCCCTGCGGGGATTTGGGGACCCAAATCCCTGCGGTGGGGGGGACTCGCAGCCGCCGCCCGTTCGCTGCTGCTGCTGCTGCTGCTGCTGCTCGCCGCGCAGGGCCCGGGGAAGGGCTGGCAGCTCTGGCTTCCTCCTCGCCCACGGCTCCTCCCCGCCGGGCACGGCTGCGCCGGGTTGGGAAGGGAGCCGGCGGAAAACCTGTGGTGAAAGCCCGGGGATCCCGCTGGGCTCCGGGAGCGGCTGGGCAGGGAAGGCGCTCGCTGTGGCAAGGACAGGGAGCCCCGGCAGGGAGGCTCGGTGTGGCCGTGGCGGTGGGTGCAGGTCCTTTGGGAAGTGCCCGATGGTCAGCGTGGCCATGCAAATGGGATGCAGGTCCTTTGGGAAGTGGCCAGTGTGACCACGGCAATGGGATGCAGGTCCTTGCATGGGAAGTGACCAGTGGTGAGTGACCATGGCAGTGGGATGCAGCCCTTAGATGGGGAGGTGACTGATGGTCAGGTGACCATGGCAATGGGATGCAGGTCCTTTGGGAAGTGACCAGTGCCCGTTGTGCCCACGGCAGTGGATGCAGGCCCTTAGAAGGGAAGTGGCCACCGCAGCACAAGTGGTGCCACTTCCCTGGTGTTCCCCATTTCCCATGGCTTGCTGGGAACTCCCGGATCCAGGGATGCTGCTGGATGCCCGCAGCACTCCCGGGAAGGAATGGCTGTTCCGGCACACCAGAGGGGACCTGGTGCGCAGAGGAGGAGGTGAATCAATGGGGGCGAGCTGGAATTTGAACCCATCCCTGTCCGCCTCTGTTGTGCCAGGTGGGATCCAATGGAGCTGGAGATGCTCCTGGGGGAAGCAGCTTTGATGGCAGAGGGTGGCAGAGCTGTCCCCAACCTCCCTCCTCTCCACATTGGTGCAGACAAAGGTGACCAGCTGGGGGACAGGCGGGTGACAGGATCCTGCCCAGCCCAGTGGTTTTCCAGTGGAAACCACTGGTTTTCCCAGTGACACTGGGACAGGGAATGTGTTTTGGGGTGCAGGGCCAGCCTGGGGGTCCCTGGGAGCAGTCGGGTGATGGCCACAATCCCTGTCACCTCCTACCAGCGCCGAGGCCGAGCTAATGAACCCTGTGACTTTGATGTTCTAATTAGTTGCTTTTGGCTTTAATGCACGGGGATAATAGAGTTTGCATGGACTTATAAACCCTTCCCCTCTGCTGGATCGTTAGGAAAGGGGGAAAAAAGACACAAGGTAAGCCTGGGTAGGGCCAGGAGGGAAGCTGGAGACCTGTGGAGCACATGACACCCGCTGGGGTGTCACCACCCAGCTGGTGACTCTTTTAAACCGCTAATTAAGCACCTTAAATCCTGGGAGAGCTCTCTGTGAGTAACAGCTGAGTTCAGAGTCCTCTTGTGTTTGTGAGCTTCGGGGAGGGGTCTCAGGTTTGAACATGGGAAGCTGATGCACAGCCAGGCCCCTGGAATAGGGAACTGCAGTTGTGGGATTCCCTTTTGGCCCTGCTCCCTCCATGGTGACCAGGCCACTGTGGCCCAGGCTGGTGGCGAGGGACATGTGGAGCCTGGTGGGGTGCTCCTGGGCAGCTCCCTGGGATTTCTGGATCATGGCATCAAGCCCTAAATGGGGACTGAAATATGGACCAGGAGGCTGCAGCCTGGGGAGGGGACACGCAGCTGTGACGCCAGCAGCCCCCTGCCCAAATCCTGGAGCGAGGGAAGGGAGGTGGGATCCGTCATCCCATCGCCCAGTGCCAATGGGAGAGCTCCTGGCCTCGGGAATCCCTCCCTTCCCTGCGGCACCGGGGGGCTGTGGCAGCCCCCAGGGCCACACCAGTGCCACACTGCAGGGACCAGTGTCACACCAGTGCCACATCAGTGCCACACTGCAGGGACTGGGCCACACCAGTGCCACACCAGTGCCACACTGCAGGGACCAGGCCTGTCCCCTGCCACCCCCGCCCACTGCGCCTCACCCTGGCGTGTCCCCAACGGGGGGAACTCCTGGCCAGGGCGGCAGCAGCCAAGGGGAAGCTTCGGCCAAGTGCCGGCTTTTTGTGCTGACGGGGAAACTTTTCCTTCCACGCTTCCACGGCAGGGATGAGTCGGCAGCTGGGCTGAGCCGAGCGGGGCGCCGGGGGCGAGGATCAGCCCCGATTTTCCCACTCCGTGCCGTATCCCCGTGTTTTCCTGCCGCCGAGGCAGCCGTGGGCTGCGGGAAGAAGCCGCGAGCTGTGCCTGGGCAGAGCGCGGCGCGTAGGAGTCCCCACCCGGAAGAGTTTGTCCGGCGGGGCCGGGCAGGGAGGAATCCGATCCCTCCTTTTCCCAGGCTGGGATCCCAGCGCGCTTGGCTCTCCGTGGCCTTGGCCGGCTCCCCGCTGCCGAACCCCCCCAGCGTGGGTCCGGCCCCCCGCTCATCCCGCCGGGCCGGGAAGGGTCCCGCAGCAGCGATTCCCGACATCTCCTCTTTGTCTGCGGCTCGGAAAGGTCAGCCCTGCCTCGCTCCGTTAAGGAGCTGTAAATAATCCCGCTCCTTGTGCCGCGGGGCCGGCCCCAGGGCTGAGCCCAGCATCCTCCTGCCGCTGCCCGGCCCAGGAGCCGTGCCAGGGGAGGAGATGCCAGCCCGGGGGGGACGCAGCGCTGCAGAGCCGGGGGGCAGCGGGGTGCGGGCGCTGGCTGCGGGGGGGAACAGCGGCGTGTCCCATGCCAAGGGCAAGAGTCGGGATGGCTGCTCCCGGCTCCTGCCTTCTCCAGGCTAAAAATAAGCCGCTGGCCCTCACCGTGCTGCCTCTGCTCGGTCTGGGGGGGCTGGCGGTGGGCAGGGGGTGAATTCAGGGGCCGCGGGGCGGTGGCGGGGCCTGGGTGGGGTTGGAAGTGACCTTTGCTCTTTGAGCATCGGGGGAGGTCGGTGATCAGATTGTCGGCTCCGGGCTCGGATTTCGGGCAGAAGGTGTCTGATTTTCGGCGCCGTTTCCCAAGATGCTAATTAAGGACCCTGCTGCAGCAGCTGGAGCTTTACTGTCCCTTCGCCACCCCTCGCTCAGCCGGGAGGTGCCGGTGGCCCCTGGAATGCCCTCGGCTTTTCGCTTCTCGCCTTTTGTTCCTGCTTGGGAATGCCGATGCCTCGCCTCTCCGGGGCTCCAGCCTTTCCAGAGGCTTAGTGGCGTGGCCCTCACGGCATTCTAGCTCCTCGCCTCCCTTCCCACCTTCTCGCCAGCTTCTTAAAAATAACCCCGTGTTGCTGGAACGCTGCTGAGGGCACATCCCAGGATCTCATTTCCTGGTGGAAAAGCTGCGTTCCCACTCCTGCCATTCCACAGGCAGCCCAGGGACACCGGGATGAGCGAGGACATGGCTCAGCCCTCCAGCGCTGTCCCCTCTCATCCTTGCTCTGTCAAAGCCCCCTGATTTTGGGAGGAGCCCCGGGGAGACGGGATGGCTCCGAGCGGGATCTGCCGGCCCTGGGATTCTCGTGGCACCTGCACAGCTCAGCCCGGCTGCATCCCCATCCCCGGCGTGACGGATCGCTGCAGCTGGCAGCCGGCAGCGCGTGGTGCCGAGAGCTTCCCGGAGCTTCCCGCTCCAGAGGGGCTTCCTGCCGGAGCCGGGCACGTGGCCGTGCCAGCAGCAGGGATCCGGCACGGCCTCGGTGACGGGGACGCGCCTGGGGCTGACCCGGGCTGGGAGGGAGCTTGTGCTCCGGCGTGAACCTGAGTTAAACATTATTCCTGCCTCTGGAGCAGGGAGGGATTAGTGCAAGGAGGGAGAGCTCGGCGCAAGGAGGGGGAGTGCAGGGAAATGAGGGCAGGCTGGATTTGTGGCCGTGCCGGCAGCTGGGAATGCCAGGCTGGCGCTGGAGGAGCCCCGGGATGGCCGGAGCGAGGCTGGAAGAGGGTCACAGAGCGGGTGGCAGCCTCTGGAGAAGCGGCAAGGACAACCGGGATTCATCCCGATGGCACAGGCCTGGCTGCCTTCACCCAGGGCTGAATCAGCTGCAGGGAGCCCGGATCTGAGACTTGGCTGGGCTGGGAGAAGCTGGGAAGCGTGGCTGGGATCTTTCCTGGGTGTCCTGCTGCAGACGTGGCTCTGAGTCACCACATCCTGCCTGGGAAAGTTTTGGGTCCCCACACTTTCATCGGAGCAGGGCTCTGGGATGGGCCCTCGGAGGGTCCTGCTGGATTCCTTGTGGGAGCAAGGCCGTGCTCATCCCTAGGCACAAATCTGTGGGGCTGGGGGCCACAAACCCCCGTGTGCAGGCTGGAGCTGGGAGAGGGTGAAGCTCCACATCCTGCATTTTCCAGTGTGACTGGTGCTGGCTATTTTTAGTTGTCCAAATTAAGCTCGCCTTAAATGCTGTCTTTTGAGGTTTCTTTGAGGGAGGAGGCCTGGAGTGGTGTTATTTCCCAAGTGACGGATTGCTCTCCAATCTGACCCCAACTGGACTGGCCAAAAAAAGGAAGGGAAGGACCAAAGCTGTGGCTGGGAAGTGTCCCGAGGGTGTTTCCCGAGTCAGCAGGAGATTTCCTGGGGGAAGGAGAAAGCAAACAGCCGAGCCCTGCTCACATCCCCATGGGGAAATCCAGATGGAAAACCTCATCCTTCTACCTGCTGTGGCATCCCCGGGGTGTGCTGTGCCCCTGGGAGCTGGCCTGGCTGTTCCACAGGGTGTTAAATCCACGGATTTCTCATCTCAGGGACATTTTGGATTTATTGGAGAGTGCTGGGTGCTGGTTGGGGCTCCTAGAAGAGGTGGAAAAGGCTGGGACCACGGGGAAGGTGCTGAGATGCTGCTTCCTGTTTTGGGGGAGGCTCATCCAGAGGGGGCTGTCCTGGTATCCGTGGATTCTCCAGGACGCCTACAGCCGATCCCATGGGCCCAAAATCCATCCCCGCCGTGCTCCAGCTCCGTATGCACCGCTGGATTCTGTTCTGCCAGCTCCTGACCCGCTGCCTTTCATCCCTTCCCGTTCCCTGCTTCCCTTCTCAGCGCTGCTTTCCCACCTCTCCCCGTCCGTGGATGCGCTCCGTGCCCGTCTCGCCTCACCGGGCACCTGCCGGAGCATCCCACGCCCGGAGCCGGGTGCAGGAACGGCCTTTCCCCCTCCCGTTTCCCCTCCCTCCCGCGGCAGCCGGGTGTTTCCGTGCAGGTCAGCAGCCAGGGGATCCTCCGGCTCCTGCAGTCGGACGTGAAATGCATCGAATCCCGGGAAGATGCTGCAGATGGAGTTTCTGCAGCGCCGGCGGGGACGGCGCCGTGCGGCCCCGAGAGCAGGCAGGCCCGGAGCGGGGAGGCTGGAAGTGTTTCCTGGCGTTTCCTGGCGCTTCCAGGCACGGGACTGTCCCTTTTGCCTCTGGAAAGGACAATGAGGGAGCCTCCCTTCCTCCTCCCACTGCCCCGGACGCAGCTGCCTGTACAGCCCGGCCTTGTTGTGTCCCTGGGACCTACCTCGCTGGGATCTGTCCCCTCTTGGGATGGTCCTTTGGGCACAGGGGTGCTGGGAAGGGATCCAGGAAAAGCCAGCAGGGACAGAGAGCAGAGGGATTTTCCCAAATTTCAGCCTCCTCACTCGGGACCTGCCTCCCCTCGAGTGTAGGAGCAGCCACGGTGGTGCTGGGGGATCCCAGACAGTTCTGTGGGGGACCCAGACAGTGCTGGACGACCCCAATCCAAGCTGCCACCCTGCATTCCCACTCTCCTTGTTATTCCAGGAGCAAACCCACCTGCCCAGTCCCTGCCTGGGCTCCGTGGGAGGTGCAAAGGCTGATGGAGAGGGTGGGGAAGGCCCCTGATACTGCAGGGGAAAAGCTGGGAAAGGGAAGAGGAGCCAAAGCCTTGGGAATGGAGGTGATTCCGGCAGGCAGAGCAATCCTGGGTGGGACAGCCGGGCTGCAGGAGGAATCCTGGCCCTGGGTTTGGCAATTTCCCATTGGGATGGGGAGCAGGAATCGCCACCCTGAGCCTTGGGGAGGTGTGTCCATGCTGGGCTCCAGTGTCCGGGGGATCCCTCGCTGTATTCCCAGGATCCCTTGCTGTATTCCCTTGGATCCCTCACTGTATCCTATGGATCCCTCACTGTATTCCCTTGGATCCCTCACTGTATCCTGCGGATCCCTCGCTCTATTCCTTTGGATCCCTTGCTGTATCCCACGGATCCCTCACTGTATTCCCAGGATCCCTTGCTGTATTCCCTTGGATTCCTTGCTGTATCCCGTGGATCCCTCGCTGTATATGTGGATCCCTCACTGTATTCCCAGGATCCCTCGCTGTATCCCGCGGATCCTCACGGTATTCCCTTGGATCCCTCACTGTATTCCCAGGATCCCTCGCTGTATCCCGCGGATCCCTTGCTCCCCTGGCTCCGGCGCCGCTCCGTGCCCCTAACTCCCGGATTTTCCCGGTAATCTGGGCCCTATCGCTGCTAAAGCCGCAATTATCCCTGGATTAGCGCTGGTGCTTAGAGCCCCACCTGGGGCAGCGCCCGCGGGGCCAGGGCCCTGCCGGAGCCTCCCGCCAGGACAGGGTGGCCCGGTGGCCGCTGTCACCTCGGGTGACCCCGGGTGCCTCTGCTTTGTCCCGCTAGCTTGGAGGCTGGGCAGAGGCTGCGGGGTTCGGGGGGCGTTTCTCGGGGCCTGAGCCCCCCGAACAGGCAGCGCCGTGTCCTTGTCCCCGTTGTGTCTGAGGCTGGGCTCATCCGAGCAAGGCCAGGCTGGACGCGGCTTGGAGCACCCTGGGGTAGTGGGAGGTGTCCCTGCCCCTGGAATGGGGCGAGCTTTAACGTCTCTTTCATCCCAGACCCTTCCGGGATCCTGGGATTCCATCCCAGCATCGCTGTAGGTGTTTATTTTTGCGGGGGAGCTGGAATTTATGGCACATTTGTGGCAAAGCCTGGCTTTAGGGCTGTGCTCGAGAGGCTGGAAGGCCCCAACCCTTCCTTGCAGGGATGTGGGAGGTGGGAAGGGATAGCCCAGTTCGCCGGGGTTACTGGGAATTTGTGGATTGGGAATTTGTGGATCTGGGGGGCTGGGAGCAGGGAACACGCGGGGTTGGATGCGGCACAAACAGGAGGGCAGGACGGGAGCCCCGGGCTGCAGGGCGGGGGTGCGGAGGTGGGGCCGGGAATGACGAGGCTGGGAATGACAGAGTTGGGAATGACAGGGTTGGGAATGCCAGCCCAAACCCCGTGGCTCCAGATGGGGGTGACTGCGGGGTAGCAGCAGGACAAAGTGCAATTTTAGGGAGCAAAGAGCCCCATCCAGCTGGAAGCATTGCCCATGATGATGATGATGATGATGGTGATGATGGTGGTGCCTCTCCCCAGCTCGTGGACTCTTAAATATAATCAGCACTTAATTAAAGCACGCTAACGGTTTTTAATTGCTCTGATCCCCCCCGGGACAGGCCCCGGTAACCGGGAATGTGGTGCCTGCTCTGGATTACGGCAGTGCCTGGCGCTGGTGGGAAGCACAGCTCGAACAAAGCGGCTCTGAAAAGCAGGTCCAGGGTTTTTCCAAGGTTTTTTNAAATTCGCTTTCATATTTATTCTCCGAGCTCATTCCTGCTGTTTACTCAAACCCTCGCTTCTCCCACCTCGGGGGGACGGGGGAGGAGGGCCCTGGGGGGCTCCCGGGCGGTGACTGTGCCCCCTCCCACCTCATCCCAGCTCCGAGGAGCTCTCCCTCCTCCCCTCCCCGTGCTCTCTCCTGGCCCATCTGGCCCTCCCCTCCTATTTCTCCATATTTTCCATGCTCCGATTTACCTCTCCCGCCTGGAATTTTTTTTTTTTTTTTTTTTTTAGTCCCCACACCCCCCCCCCGGGGCGGTTNNNNTTTTTTGCGATCCCCACGACGCCACCACGGGACGTTCTTTTATTTTTTTTATTTTTTTTTCCCCTTGCTGGGCGAGGGTCTGGATTCGGGATTTTGGGGATGGGGTTCTTCTTTTCTCCGGGATAAATATCGCTTTTCCCTGCTCGCCTGGTTCCCTTTAATTAGACTTCTTACTGCATGGAACAGTTCGCAGTTATATATGGAAAACAGCCCACACTTTCCCAGGAGCGGGGCATGTTGGGAAGGGAAACGGGAGCAGCCGGCGCGCTCTTCCCTGGGAGCCGCGTGTGTTTTTCCTATCGCTTTTCCCGACTTTATTTTTTTAACCCTTTGCAGCAACAAAACGAGCTCGCAGCCCTTTTTTTTATTTTTATTTTTATTTTTTAACCCCTCTCCCATCCCTTGTTGCCGGCTTGTCCCNTTTTCCATCCCCATTTTTTTGCGGGAAGAGACAGTTCCCCCAAAACACCGGCGGGCGAGGCAGGGCCGGGGTCTCGGGGCGGGGTGAGAGCCTGTGGGTNCCTCTCCCATCCCTTGTTGCCGGCTTGTCCCTTTCGCTTCGAGGATCCCCGCTGGGCTCGTTGTTTCTTTTCTTTTTTTTTTTNCATGCAGTGCTTTTTTTTTTTTTTTTTTTTTTTTTTTTTTTTTTTTTTTTGGGTGGGAAAATATGGATTTAGGGCTGGAGGAGCGTGGGGAGAGGGATCCGAGCTAGCCGGAGCGGCAGGAGTTCCGCGGTGTGTCCGGCAGGGATGCGATCCAGAGCGGGAATTCTCGGAGCTGCCGGAGCAGGGACATCCATCCCGGCTCACGTGGTGGCGGTGGCAGGAGGGGCATTGCTGTCCCCAGCCCTTCCCCGTGTCCCCAGGGCCGCTGCCACCCTCGGGATCTGAGTGCTGGAGCGCCCTTCCCGCTCGGCAGTTGCTGGGGTTCCCCTACAGCACATCCCAGCTTTCGGGATCCCCCGCTCTCCAGGCAGCCCCGATTTCCCTGTGGTGTCCCACCAGCTCCGCCTCTCCTGCCTCAGTTTCCCCCGCTGTGCTCCAGAGGGGGATTTTTGGGAGGGATTGCTGCCGTTTTGGGGTTTTTTCCCCCCACGGGATTCTTCACGGAGCAAGGAAGAGGAAGCGGCGCTCTGGTGACAAGGTGAGCCACCAGGTGCCCCAGGGTGTCCCGGGCACCCCAAAACCCACGGGCTGCCCCTCTCCTGCTCCTGCCTTCCCCGAGCAGCAGATGCTTCTCCCGGCTGCTGCTGGAGGAAGTGACGGGACCTATTTTCCGCCCCCAGGGATCTTCAGGGTAGGAATCCCCTGTCCCTGTGTAATCCTGCTAAAAATACCGTGCCTGTCCTGCCCGGTGGCTCTCCCGTCCCCACGAGCGTTGTTCTGCTTCTCAGACTGCCCCCGTGCTCTGGGTCGGGCCTTGCCTGCTGGGTTTGACTTTATTTAAGCCGAGCTTAAAATTCCTGCGCTTTCCGAACGGGATGTGGGAAGGTGGGAGTCGGGATTGGTGGGATCTCTGCTGTGCTCAGGTGTGTGGAGCTGGATACCAACTGCTCCCATCCCCTGGGAGAGCTGGGAGTGGCTGGAGCATCCCTGCCCTGGGCTGGGATATACCAGGCTCTGCCCCAGCTCCTGCCAAAATCCCGATGTCCTGGGATCCAAAAATCCAAAATCCTGGCTGTGGCTGTGCCCAGGAACAGCTCCGCGGCTCTGGAGCAGAGAGCTCCGGGCTCCTCCTGTCCTGCCCTCGGCACCATCCCGGCCCTGTGGCCTCTCCTCCGGCCTGGCCAGCTCGGACACTGCTCCCAGCCTTTCCCTGGGCTCTCCTGCTCCTCCGGGGCCTCCCAGCAGAGCATCCAAATGCTGGGGGCTGCAGCATCTCCCCGGGAATGGGACCACATCCTGCCAGCATTCTCGGTGTCAGCTCCCTCCTGGCCAGGTGTGCCGGGAATCGGGAGGGTCCGGGTGGCTCTGGCAGGGCTGGCACGTGGCCGCTGCTCCGTGCCCGTCCTGGTGGTGCTGCCGGAGCAGCCCCAGCGCCCGGTTTGCTGCCTTGTTTTTACCCTTCCGTCCCGCTCCACAATTCCAAGCTGCCCAAATCCCAAACCTCGGCTTTGGACTCACTCTGGGCTGTGAGTCAGCGCTAAGCAAAGCCCAGGATGGGTCTGGAGGAGGGAGGAGAGGTGGTGGGGGCAGCGGGGTGGGAGCTGCTGCCCTGGACACCTCCCTGCACCAGACTCACCCGGAGGGAAGGGAAGAGAGGAGTCAAGGGTCACCCACTGTGTGCCAGCTGCTGCCGCATCGCCCCATGGTGGCTTCCCAGTGCTCCCAGGCTGGGAAGAACCCATTTCCTGGTGCCATGTGGGATGGAGAAGGAGTGGACAAAAACTCGTGCTGGCATCCAGGACAATCCTCCCAACCCGGCAGCACCGTGGCTCCGCCACCGTCACCTCAGCGGGGAGCAGGTGAGGCGGCAGAGGGGACGCCCAGGGGGTGCTGCGCCCTCGCAGAGGGTGAGGCCTGCAGGTGTTTGCCGCTGCAGGAGAGGCTGGGTCTGCTCCCCATCCTCCTGCATTCCTGCACCGGCCGTGCAACCTTGTAAAGCACAGAGAATAATGAGAGGAGCTGCGCTGATTTAGTGCAGGCGCCGCCAGAGAAATACCAAGGCCTTAGATGGAAACATTCCCCCTGACAGCTCGCCTGGAGGCTCCCTGCTTTTCCTTTGCTCCCACCCCCCCTGGAATTCTTGGGCTGCTGCACCCTGAGGCGCGGGGAAGCCCCGGCCGGGGGCGAGGGCAGATTCCTGACCCCCGGCACCGGCGGCTCCCGGCAGCTGTGCCGGTGGCTTTGGCACGTGGATGTGACGCCTTTGGGGGCCTGGACAGAAGGAGCCGGGGTTGTCACAGCCCCTGGCGGCAGCAGGCTCAGAGCTGTGGGGTTTGGGGCTCAGGGCTGTGAGTTTGGGGGCTCAGGGTTGCAGATTTTGGGGCTCGGGGCAGCAGGATTTGGGGAGCCGTGTCCTGGATCGCCGCATCCATGCGAAGGCCGTGATTCCGCCTCCAGCCTCTTCCCTGCCCTTTGCAGGAGTTAATTGCTGCCTTGGGCACGCCAAAACCCAGCAGTTTTCCAACGTCAATTAGCAGGAGGCAAAACAGGAGCGAAATGGGAGCCAGGGCAGCTGGAAAGAGCGGGGTGGTGGCGGCCGCGTGAGTGCCCTGCAGGGTGGCAGCAGGGACATTCATTTTAGGGAATGTCACCTCCTCCTGCTTTTTCCTTGTGCTTTCCCTGTGACCTTGGCCCTGCTGCCATCCTTCATTTTAGTCCCACGGCCTGGCAGGAGGAAGGAGAGGAGGAGGAGGATGGTGGGACACAGCAGGGGGTGGGACGGTGCTCTGGTGGCCTCCCCACCCGTGGTGTCACCCGCGTGGGGACGAGGGTCCGCAGCCAACGGGGTGACAGCCGGTTTGGGGACAGCGCCCAGCCTTGTGCCCTGCACGTGGCAGCCCCGTGGCTGCGCTGCTGGCACCGGGAATTGTGCGCCTGGCACAGCCGTGTAGGAGGAAATACTACGGGGCTGTCACCGTGGGTGACGGCGACGTCGCCGCTGACCGTGACACCGCGGGGCCAGCGGCTCCCTGCCGACAGCCAGCGTGTGGCACCCCGAGCCCGCGGTGTCCGGTGGCTCGTGGCGTGTCCCCTTCCCTCGTCCCCAGCCCGATGTCGCGGACGGGGAGGTGCGGAGGAGCGGCATGGGAGACGGGAGTTGTCACTCGTGGGAGACGGGAATTGTCACTGGCAGGGACGCGGGATGAGGGGACCCTGCCCTGCCCGGCCCGCGGGGGTTGGCGGGGAACAGCCTCAGGCGCCGGATTCCAACAGCGAATTCCCGCTGGAATTGCCGGGCTGCAGCACCAGCCCTGCGCCCTGGGCTCAGCCACTGCTCCGTGACTGGTTTGTCACTCGCTTTGTCACTCGGCTGGTGACTCGGCTGGTGACTCGGTCTCCCTGGCACGGCGCTGCTGCCGCCGCGCTCCGTGAGGCCCCAGCGCGTCCCCTGGGCGTTTTCCTGCTCCTTTTCCAGGGCGTTCTCCCCACGTTTATTCCCCCCACCCGTGCAGGACGGAGCCCGCGGGCTCCTTCCCCCTGTGCCCCGCCAGGGAATGAGGGGGTCTGGCGTCACTGGGGTCTCCCCTGTGCCCCAAGGTGTGGCTCTGGTGTGTCCCCAGGATGTGGCGGGGGTGTCACTGGGTGCGGGGGGAGCCCCTCCGGCCAGGGAATTGTCGCTGTCCCCACCCCTGGGGCGCGGAGGAAGCGGATGCTGCGGCGGGAGGAGGGGACGTCCCGCGGGTGCCACAGGTGGCTGTCCCCGGGAGCCACCGCTTCTGCTTTCGGCACCTGCAGCAGCCCGGGGCAGCGAGCCGGGGTCAGGGGACACCGGCGTCGCCGGGGGAAGGGGACAGATCCCCCTGAGCTGGCCGGGTGCTGGCACGGGGTCCCTGAGTGTTCGGGGGGCTCTGTCCGGGCTGTCGCAGCCGGGCCTTGTCCCCTCCGCCTCTCCGCGGCACCGGGATGGGGGTTCCGCCGCCGGGACCTTCTGCCATCCCGCCCCTCCTCCCCTGGAAGCTCTTCACCTCGAGGGTGACAATCCTGGCTGCGATGTCCCCTGACCCTCCGAGCCAGCCCTGAGCATGAGCGTTGTCCCTCTGAGCCACCGCCCCGTCCCCTCCCCGCCGCAGGAGGTGGCACCCCCGCGGTGTCCCCTGCGGGTGGCCTCGCGGGGCGCCCGGCGCCGCAGGGGTTAAGGAGGGAAGGCTTCCCTTGCCAGGGGTGTTGCTGGGAACAGGCAGGAGCAGGAGCGGAGCCGCTGCCATCTGCACATTGCGATTTGGTGAGTGTGCAGGGGAGGGGCCCCCCGGGGGCGCTGGGGCCCCGCGGCGGCTCCTGGGGAAGGGGGGTGAGGGAGCGGGGACCCCAAAAATCCCCCGAGAGCCGCTGTCACCGCGGGCCGGGCACCGCGTGCTGCACGTGGCCGGTGTCCATGTCCGGCCCATGGGACGTGGGCCTGGCCCAGCCCCGGCGTGGGGGTCGTGACCCCCCCCACCCCCGTGCCCTCCCTGTCCCCAAGGCTGTCACCTGTTGGAATGGGCCGAGCCCAGGTCCCAGTGCAGACCCTGCGTCCCACATCCCCGCTGGGAAGGTGGCTCCCCCTGCTCCGAGGGGCTGCGAAGGGGTCTCGTCCCCTCCCCAGCCTCCCCCCGCACCCCTCCCCGCGATGGGTCTCTCGCGGTGGTTTTCCTCCCTGGATTCAGCCGTTCCAGAGGATTTTCACCTCCCGCTCCCCTCCCAGCACCGCTCCCACGTGGCTCAGCTCCCAGCGGGTCCGTGTGGTGGGAGGGAGAGCTGTGCGGCCTCGCCAGGGACACTTCCCAGCCGGCAGGGCACGAAAGGTGCTCCGAGCCCGTTTTTCTGCTTTGATTGCCCACTTTGGCTCTTGGAGTCCGTTTGTCCATCTGGAGAACGGCTCTGTCCGTGCAGCCTTCTCTCATCCCACTGTGGATGCAGCTTTGGATTCCCAACGAGAAAAATCTCAAACCCGAGCCAAGGAAGGGTAATTTTGAGGGAGTTGATTTTAGGTGGTTTTTTTAAATTTATTTATTTAATTTAATTTTTAAATTTTTTTTTCCCTTCCTCCCCACTTGGCAACATAAACAGCATCCCTGACAGCTTTACATTGAGTTTGCCATGGCAACCTCCGGCAGCCAAGTGTTCCCAACACCCCATTCCCAAAGTGGGAGAGGAGATGGACCCCGGTGGGTGCTGCCGAGGGGGGCAGAGTGTGGGGCTGGGATCCAGGTGCTTGGGGAAGGTGATCCCACCTTGATCCACCTGATCCAAGCCAGGCTTTGTGGCTCTGGGCAGGGAATGTGGCGGCTGGTGACGCTTTCCCTTGGCCTGGTGGTGGCACGTGTCCCAGCTGGAGGAGCTGAGCTGGGGCATGGATTTCATCCTCCATCGTGGATCAATGGAAAAACCTCTCTGAGCTTGGGCAGGGATTGCTCCGTCTCTGATCACCCGTGGGAGGACGGAGCAGTGCTCCCGTCCGTCCGTCCATCCTCCGGGATCTGATCTGATGTCCTGAGGCAGGAGGATCCCTGTCCTTGCCCAGGGACCCAGCCACGGCTGCTGCTGGCACGTGCCAGGCTCCCGGTGCCATCGGCAGTGCCACCAGCACGGCAGCAGGGCCACCCACGGCGTGGCCGAAGTTGTCACTTGTGGCATCTCCGGCCGATTGATTTTTCCTCGTCGCTTTTCGAGCGCTTTGCTGCCTCCGAGGTGAAACCCAGCAGGTCCTGGGGCTGGGCTGGGCACAGGGGACGCTGGGCCGGTGGCCCTGGCCGCGGGCACTGTCCCTGGCAGGACGGAGGTGCCGTGCTGCCGTTTATTATTCCGGGCAGGTTCAGCTGCAGCACCGCGTCGGCTCCGCCGCTCCTCGCCGGCTCCTCCTGCCTGGAGCCTGCTCCTTCCTGCCCTCACACCCCGGCGGGCTCCCGGCTCAGGGGTGGCATTTGGGAGGTGACACAGGTGGTGTCAGCACGGGGAACTCAGGTCCCCACTCCTCGCCCACCTGGGCTGTTTTCTTCCCTCAGGGAGAAGTTGTTCCTCTCCGGGGCCTGGGGGGTCTGGGAATGAATTCCCGGAGTGAAGGGCAGAACCTGCTGGAGTCACTGGGAGCTCCTCAGAGCGACGGCTCCGATCCAGGCAGAGCCTTCCCAGCTTGGCCAGAGAGCCTGTGCTGGTGGGATGGGGCAGGGCTGGCAATGGGGCTGTGATCCCAAAAGGGCTGGGGGGGGATGCTCAGAGCAAACAGGAGCCATCCCACACCTCGGTCCCAGGCTGGGATTCCAGGGTGGGACACAGGGGTGGTGCTGGGTCCATCCTTTCGGCCCAGGACAGAGTGAATTCCAGGCTGGAATCTCACAGTGGGACACAGGGATGGTTCTGGGTCTCTCCCTTTCCCCCAGGACAGAGTGAATTCCAGGCTGGAATCTCACAGTGGGACACAGGGATGGTGCTGAGTCCCTTCTTTTCCCCCAGGACAGAGTGAATTCCAGGCTGGAATCTCACAGTGGGACACAGGGATGGTGCTGAGTCCCTTCTTTTCCCCCAGGACAGAGTGAATTCCAGGCTGGAATCTCACAGTGGGACACAGGGATGGTGCTGGGTCCCTTCTTTTCCCCCAGGACAGAGTGAATTCCAGGCTGGAATCTCACAGTGGGACACAGGGATGGTGCTGATCGCTGCCCCCTGAGCTCTGTCAGGGGTAATTAAGGGCTAGGCCGTTACAGTATTAATTAACTGTCTCCCTCTTAACCTCTGAGCTCTCCTCAGACAGCGCCGGTTGCTATGAAAGAGGAGGAAATGAGCGTGGTGGGGTGGGGGAATTATCGTTTTTTCTCTTAATCAGCAGGAGCCTGCTTAATTGGGCCTGCCACCTCCTGCTTCCCGCTGCCGGGAGCTGCTGCCTTGCAGGGATGGATGAGCTCAGCTCTCCTCGTGGGATAGCGGGGCTGGGAATGGGCAGGGATGCGGGAGCTGGTGATTCCTGCTGGATGGGGCAGCAGCAACGCTCTGGCCCGAGGGTGGGAGCTTGGGTGTCCCGGGAGCTGCAGTGTCCCCGTCCCTGTGTCCTCCATCCCTGTGTCCCCCATCCCTGTGTCCCCATCCCTGTGCTCCCATCCTTGTGTTCCCCATCCCTGTGTCCCCATCCCTGTGTCCCCATCCCTGTGCTCCCATCCCTGTGTCCCCCATCCCTGTGCTCCCATCCCTGTGTCCCCATCCCTGTGTCCTCCATCCCTGTGTTCCCCCTCACCATGTCCCCATTCCTGTCCTTCCATCCTCATTTTCCCCATCCCCATCCTCACTATCCCCAGTCTCCCAATCCCTCTGCTCCCACCCCTGTTCTCCCCACCCCTCTTCTCCCCCATCCCTTGTGTCCCATCCCAGTGTCCCCATCCCTATGTCCCATCCCATCCTCATTCTCCCAATCCCTGTTCTCTCCATCCCCATGCCCCCCCATCCCTGCAGCTGGGGCGCAGGTCCCTCCCGAGGTGGGGACACTGTGACGGTGTCACCGCTGTCCCCGAGGTTCGGTTGGTGCCTGTGGTGCTCTGATAATGCCGGGAGCTGCCATGGGGGTGCTGCTGCCGGGATAAGGAGCTGCTCCCGAGGGCCAGGCAGGGAGGGGTTTGCTTCTTTGGGGTTGTGCTGCCCCAGAGATTGAGAAGTCCCTGGGGCTGGAATGGGGGCTGGTTTGGGACAGCTCTGTGGCAGTTTGGGACAGCCCTGGGGCTGGAATCGGGGCCCAGGGACATCTGTCCAGGTTTGGGACAGCCCTGGGGCTGGAATCGGGGCCCAGGGACAGCTGTCCAGGTTTGGGACAGCCCTGGGGCTGAAATCGGGGCCCAGGGACAGCTGTCCAGGTTTGGGACAGCCCTGGGGCTGGAATCGGGGCCCAGGGACAGCTGTCCAGGTTTGGGACAGCCCTGGGGCTGGAATCGGGGCCCAGGGACAGCTGTCCAGGTTTGGGACAGCCCTGGGGCTGGAATCGGGGCCTAGGGACAGCTGTCCAGGTTTGGGACAGCCCTGGGGCTGGAATCGGGGCCTAGGGACAGCTGTCCAGGGTTGGGACAGCTCTGTGCTGCTTTGGTGCCTTTCTGTGGGGCTTGTGAGGGCTGGTGCATCCCGTGTGTTCCTGGGATCAGCAGGGGACATTCTCCCTCCTCCCTCCTGTCCTTCCCTGTCCCTCCCCAGCCTGCTCTGCCACCCCTGGGCCCCGTCTCGGGCGGATGCTGCCGGAGTGGCCGTTCCCCTGTTGTTCTTTATTTATTTTGCCCTCGGAAAGATTTTATTTTCTCTCCATGAGAGCCTCCCCTCGCAGCCTTTTTGCCTCTGGAGTGCCGGGAGCTTCCCTGGAGCTTGGGAACAGAGCTAACCCTGGCTGACAAAAAGCCCTTTTCCCCCTCTGGCCTGTGCTGTTCCCTCCATGTCCCTATTTGTCCCTAGAACTCCGAAATGCCAGCAGGGAATCCCAGCCCCCAAATCCCTGAGGAATGGGGGAGCTGTGGGATGCTCGTGGTCCCCACCTGGCTTGGTTGAAGCGTTTTTGGGGCTGTCCTGTCCTCGCTGGGGGGTTGTGACCAGGGTGGCAGCACTTGGGGACACCGAGAGCCACTGGCTGCCCCCAGGGAGCCGCCTCGGCGCGGGTCGTTGACGGAAGAGCCTCGATTTCCGAGAAACTCCCAGGTTTTGGTGGCTTCTCTGCCGCTGCTCTCTTCTCTTTCGTGGTTCCTGTGGCATCTCCCAGCTGATGTAGAGCCCGCGGGGTGCTGCAGCCCTTTTCCCATGGATACTGGGATATCGGGATACTGGGATATCGGGATGTTGGAGTGTTGGGATATTGGGATATCAGGGTATTGGGATACTGGGATATTGGGACATTGTGGTTTTGGGATTTAGGGATATCAGGGTATTGGGATATCGGGGCATTGGGATATTGGAATATCAGGATATTGGGATATTGGAATAAGGGGGTATTGGGATGTCGGGATATTGGAATACTGGGATATCAAGATATTGAAACATTGGGGTATTGGGATTTTGGGATATTGGGTCATTGGGATATTGGGATATCAGGATTTTTTTGATTTTGGGAATTTGGGATATAGGGATATCAGGATATTGGAATACTGGGATACTGGGATATCGAGATATTGGAATATTGGGATCTCGGGATCGTTCCCTACCTGCTGGCAGGGTGAGGAGCGATGCTCCGGCCCCGGCATCCTACCCAGGGGAGGAAGCAGCTGTTTCCCACTGCCGAGGGGTATTTTTAACCCAAAATCAACGGGAGGGTTTGTCTGGGCTGGAAGTGAAGAACCACCTGGGCTCCTTTCCTGCCCGGCCCCGCCGCTGCCGCTTTCCCCTGCTCCGCACTCCCAGCTCAACTTCTCACCCAGGAATTTTTGCCCAAACCACGCTGACGCCGCGTTCTCTCTAAAAATCCCCCCCTTGGGGTGGCACCGCTCCCGAGTTCTCCCACCCCACGGGGCGCCTCGCTCGTTCCCAAGCCCTGCTAACGCCGATATTTTTGTTTCCCACGGTTGTTTTCGCAGCTCCAGTTGCTGTGGTATCCAGGGAGCCCTCCTCCTCCTCCNGTGCAGGCTCAGCCTCTCCCACAGTCATCCTCCCCCAAAATGCAGCCGCCGCCCCCCTCCTCCTCCTCCTCCTCCTCCCCCTCCACCCGCTGCAGGAGCTGCACGCCGGGCGTTGCTAAGGTCGCCTCCGCGGTAACATGCACATCCTGTTTACACCTTCATCCCGACAACTTGGGCTCGGATAGAGCCCGACGTTCCCCCCGGGAAGCCCCCAGGGAAGGGGCCGCACGGAGCATCCCCCCCGCCCCCCGGAGCCGCCGGAGCCGCGAGCCAGGCCGCCCCAGGAGCGCCGCGCCGGTGGCACCGTCACTGTGACAAGATGACGAACAACGTGGCCGACCACCACCCCGGGAACTCGGTGGCCGAGGGCAACCATGAGGGGGACTTTGGGTGCTCCATGGTGGAGCTCAGGAACCTCATGGAGCTGAGGAGCGCCGAGGCCGTGGCCCGGCTCAACGACTCCTATGGCGGCGTCCAGAACGTCTGCAAGAGGTTGAAGACGTCGCCGGTCGAAGGTGAGTGGCCCTGCCATGGGCTGGGGTTGGCACCTCTGGGGTTGGCACCTCGGGAGTGGAGCCATGTGAAGGTGACATCCAAGGGTGGTGGCTGCCATGGTCTGGGGTTGTCACCTCTGGGGTTGTCAGCTCCAGGATGGAGCCATGTGAAGGTGACATCCAAGGGTGGTGGCTCCCATGGTCTGGGATTGTCACCTCTGGGATGGAGCCATGTGAAGGTGACATCCAAGGATGGTGGCTCCCATGGTCTGGGATTGTCACCTCTGGGGTTGTCACCTCGGGAGTGGAGCCATGTGAAGGTGGCATCCAAGGATGATGGCTCCAATGACTGTCATGTGGTCTGGGGTTGTCACTTTTGGGATGGAGCCACATGAAGGTGGCACTCAAAGGTGATGTCTCCAGTGGCCGTCCCATGGTCTGGGATTGTCCACTCTGGGATGGAGCCGCATGAGGGTCACATCCAAGGGTGGTGGCTCCAGTGGCCATCCCATGGTCTGAGGTTGTCACTTCTGGGATCTGAGGTGGTGGCTCCTGTGGTCTGGGGTTGTCACCACTGGGATGGAGCCACCTGAAGGTGACACCCGAGGGTGGTGTCTGCAGCAGCTGAGCTCAGTTGGTGCCATCACGCTCCATGTCCATCATGGAGGTGGCTCCCTGTCCGTTATGAAATGGTCATTTAGGGTAGGAAAGGAGGAAGAAGGAAGAGAAGAGTCTTCCCAGGGCGTTCCCCATCTTCCTGGGGACTCCCCATTGTCCCTGGGAGTTCCTTGAGGAGTAACCCGGATCCCCTGGGAGGCTGGAGCGCAGGTGGGGGGTGGGGTGTGGGATGAGGGGTGTGGGGTGGGGTGGTGAGGAGCTCCTCCCCACAGCCCAGCTGCCGCTCCAGCTGTTCCGTGTTTAATCATTTACGGAGTTACGGGCTGGGAGGGGAGCTGTAAAGGTTGGAGGGCGCTGGTGACGTGGCCGGGTGCCACCTGCAGCTGTTGGTGGCACTTTGGGTGAGGGACAGGGGCAGAGCATTCCCAAAGTGTGTGTGGGGGGGGATGCGCACCCAGGGATGGGGAGATGGGCCCTCCTGGTCTGAGGATTCTCCAAGGAAAACCTGGGCAGCGCAGCGGGAGTGGTGGCAGCGATGCCTGGGGTCACCTCTGGGAGCACCTCGGGATGTCACCTCTGCCCTCACGGGCTGGGCTGGCTTTTGGGGACCCCTCATCAGCGAGGCTGGTGGCACTGGGGGTGCCTTGGCACAGCAGCGAAGCCTTCCCTGGCACTGAGGGGGTGCAGCGAGCCCCTGGTTCCAGCTCCGAGGGTTTTCCTGGAGCTGTGGGGTGGCGACTCGGCTGTGTCCCGGCTGTGACAATCTGGGATATTTTTAGTGCTGCGAGGGGGGGATTTGCAGCTTTCCAGCTGCGAGCCGGACCGGGAAGGAGAGACAATATCGGGATGTCGTTAGAGAAGGGGGGGAAATCCCGGTGGAAATACAAAGCCCAGGTCACAAAACAATGTGCTCGGCCCTGCCAAAGTGGGATCACGCTGCTTTGGGGTGGGAGGAGAGGCGGGAGGAGAACCCAAAAGGCTCTTTTAGAGGAGCTGAAGGATCCGGGATATCCCTCCCGTGGAGCTGAGCTGTCCCAAATCCCATCCCCTTGAGCCCAGAGAGCAAAGGAAGGTTCTTTCCTCCAAGCTGGGACTTTTGGGAAGAGCGAAATCCCGAGGCAGCCCGTGGCACTTCTGTCTGATCCCACCGAGCGGGGGTGCACGTCCCAGCTCCGTGTCCCTGCTCCCAGATGCTTGTCCCCATCCCCGTTCTCGTTGTCCCTCTGCTGATCACCCCACTGGGGTGGCACAGGGCCTTGTCCTCCTGCGTGTCACCAGGGGAAGCTGCTGGCACGGCAGGGCCGGCCCGAGGTGTCCTGCCAGCACCCCCGTCCTGCTGCAGGATCCGTGGCCTGGGGTGGTTTGATCCCACCTGGATCCGTGTGGCTCCTGACCCTCGGTGCTGCAGGACTGGCTGTCCCCTCTCCAGCCTGGCGCTGTCCTCGTGGGCAAACACTGGCCACGGCCCCCCAGAGCCTGCCTTGGGTGCCCCTTGGGGCTCCCACCCCCAGTGAGGGGTCCCCAGTGTCAGTTTGGGGGCTGCTGCTTCCGACAGCTCCAGCTCTGCCCCAGGAGGTGCCAGCGGACCCCAGCGCCTCGGGGCTGCTCCCCGAGTGGCTTTGGGGTGGCGTGGGGTGTCCCACGGCCTGGCGCTGGCTCTGCGCCTCCCGCTGTCCCCTGCAGAGCGGGCGGTGGCCCCGCTGAGTCACCCGTGTCCCCTGGGTGCCCGGTGCCAGCACGGCCGGGGCCGCCGCCTCCGTCCGACCCGACCCGCGCTCGGGGTCCTGCGCGGGGGCTCCTCGTGCCACCCCACGGCCGCTGTCCCCGGGCGGGTCGGGGTCTGGTGACAGCTCCCCGCTGTCACGTGTGGCCTCTACCCCAAATTTCTTCTACCCGCTTCCCCCTGCGGGTGCTGAGCCCAGAGCCTGCAGTGAGATTTGCTGGTGCCCCATGGGTGGCACCTGCCCAGGGCTGCCGCTCTTTGTCACCTTCTAATCGGCCCCCTCCCGGACCCTGCAGTGGCACTTGGGTGGCACGGGCTCTTTGTCACCCTCCCTGTGCCAGCACAGAGCCATCGAACCCCTCCCCAGTTCCCGGGGAGGGTGGGGGGACAGCCCTGGGATCATTCCCAAGAATGGGATGTGCTTTGGGATCCGCGGCTGCCATGTCCTGGGGGACCCTCCCGTGTCCTGGGGGACTCTCCCGTGTCCCAGTGGGTGCCCACGTGTGTCCCCACGTGTGTCCCCGTGGCTCCGTGGCCATGAGCTGCATTTTCCATCCGCTGGGTGGGAATCGAGGCCGGGACATGCCAGGATCCTGCTCAGCCTCCTCCTCAGGGCTGGGTGGGGACACCCCGGCTGCTCCGCCACTGCCAGCTGTCCCCTCCCTGCGGCGGGAGCGGGAATGGGGTCGGTGCTGCTGCTGCTTCCTGCTGGGAGCGACACGGGGCGGGCACGGACGTGACCCCAGGGTGACACAAGGCTGGCACGGAGGTGTCCCACGAAGTGACACGGGGCTGGCAGGGGCGTGTCCCCTGGAATGACACAGAGCTGTCCCCTGAGTGCGAGGCCCGGGTCCCCTGTCACTGCCAGGCTGCTCCAGGCACCACCGGGAGCATCCCGGGACCTGGCGGCGACCCGAGGGACATCTTAAGGTGGAAAAGGGTGGGGGGGTTCCTTAAGGTGGCGCTGGGCAGGGGGGGCTGCTCCTCCCGGGGACCCCTCAGCGTTTGTGGCTTTGTGGGGTGACTGTGTCACTTTGCCACTGTCACCCATTGGTGCCTGGCGGGTCCCCGCCTGCATTTATGGCTTTATTAGGGGTGGCTGTGTCACCATGCCACTGTCACCGTCGCTGGCTCCTGGCCTGGGGCCCCTCCTGCGTTTATGGCTTTATGGGGTGACTGTATCACTTTGCCGCTGTCACCCATTGCTGCCTGGCGGGTCCCCGCCTGCATTTATGGCTTTATTAAGGGTGTCCGTGTCACTTTGCCGCTGTCACCATCACCAGCTTGGATCCGGTGTCCCCGGGGCTCGGGGATGCTGCTGAGGCTGGCAGGGGACAGGGCTCAGGTGGCCACGGGTGCTGCCAGTGCCAGATTTGCCCAGATTTGCTCAGATTTGCCCAGATTTGCAGCTCATTAGATGTAAACAAGGCCCCTGGTGCCAGCTGGCAGTGCCTGGGCACTCACTGGTGTCCCTGCCCAGGGGTGACAGTGGCACTGTCCCTGCTCCTGCCTGTCCCACGGTCCCAGCCTGGTGTCTATTTTATTTATTTACATATTATCTATTATGT
>WAAG01017747.1:48151-60674 GCA_013390105.1 Tichodroma muraria
TAGGGCCAGCAGTGGGATTTACCCTCCTGGATAAATTCCGTAGGGCCAGCAGTGGGATTTACCCTCCTGGACAGATTCCATAGGGCCAGCAGTGGGATTTACCCTCCTGGCTGGATTCCATAAGGCCAGCAGTGGGATTTACCCTCCTGGACAGATTCCATAGGGCCAGCAGTGGGATTTACCCTCCTCCCCGTTTCCCCCTCCCCTCCAGGCCTCTCCGGGAACCCCACGGACCTGGAGAAGCGGCGTCAGGTCTTCGGCCAGAACTTCATCCCCCCCAAGAAGGCCAAGACGTTCGTGCAGCTGGTGTGGGAGGCGCTGCAGGACGTGACGCTGATCATCCTGGAGATCGCGGCCATCATCTCCCTGGGGCTGTCCTTCTACCACCCCCCGGGAGGGGACAACGAGCGTGAGTGCCCGGCTGGGGCACCCTGGGGTGTGCCCTTCCCTGTGGGAGCAGGGGTTTGGCATGGGGACCCTGGGATCTGCCCCTTCCCTTTGGGGGCACCCTGGGATCTGCCCTGTTCCCTGTGGGGGCACCCTGGGATCTGCCCTGTTCCCTGTGGGGGCACCCTGGGATCTTCCCCCTTCCCTGTGGGGGCACCCCTGGGATCTGCCCTGTTCCCTGTGGGGGCACCCCTGGGATCTTCCCTGTTCCCTGTGGGGACACCCTGGGATCTGCCCCGTTCCCTGTGGGGACACCGTGGGATTTTCCCTGTTCCCTGTGGGGGCACCCTGGGATCTGCCCCCTTCCCTGTGGGGGCACCCTGGGATCTGCCCCCTTCCCTGTGAGGGCACCCTGGGATCTGCCCTGTTCCCTGTGGGGGCACCCTGGGATCTGCCCCGTTCCCTGTGGAAGCAGAGTTTGGGATGGGGATTCTGGGATCTGCCCCGTTCCCTGTGGGAGCAGGGTTTGGGATGGGGACTCTCACCCCATGGTGCAGATGGAGCTGGCAGCATTGGGTGGTGGCATCTCCCCATCCTTGTGGGGGTATCCCAGTGGGATCTCTCTCTCCGGGGTTATCCCAGTGGGAACTCTCTCTCCGGGGTTATCCCAGTGGGAACTCTCTCTCCGGGGTTATCCCAGTGGGAACTCTCTCTCCGGGGTTATCCCAGTGGGAACTCTCTCTCTCCGGGCAGTGTGCGGGGTTATCCCAGTGGGAACTCTCTCTCTCCGGGCAGTGTGCGGGGTTATCCCAGTGGGAATTCTCTCTCTCCGGGCAGTGTGCGGGCAGTCCGCGGGCGGCGTGGAGGACGAGGGCGAGGCGCAGGCGGGCTGGATCGAGGGCGCTGCCATCCTCTTCTCCGTCATCATCGTGGTGCTGGTGACGGCCTTCAACGACTGGAGCAAGGAGAAGCAGTTCCGGGGGCTGCAGAGCCGCATCGAGCAGGAGCAGAAGTTCACGGTGATCCGCAAGGGCCAGGTGATCCAGATCCCCGTGGCCGAGATCGTGGTGGGGGACATCGCCCAGATCAAGTACGGTGAGTGAGGGTGGGTCTGTCCTTGCCCTTGGGAGCCTCCTCCCTGCTTCTCCAGCCCTTCTTCCTTGAGGAGAAGCACCAGCTCCTCCGGTTGCTCCGTGGAAATGCTGCCGTGGAGGTGATGGAGCTCCGCTCACCTTCTCTTCTTGCCCTGGCAGCTTTAAGGAGCTGCTGGATCAGATTTCGTTTTATTTTCCCAACCTTGGCCATGTTGAGGATATTTCCTTATCCAGGAGATGTTGGGGAGTGTTTCCTTATCCAGGAGGTTTTGGGAAATATTTCCTCATCCAGGTGTTGCTGGATATTTCCTTATCCAGGAACAGATATTTCCTTACCCAGGAAAGGATATTTCCTTATCCAGGAGATGTCAGTGGGTATTTCCTTATCCAGGAGATGTCAGTGGGTATTTCCTCATCCAGGAGATATTGGTGGATGTTTCCTTATCCAGGAGATGTTGGTGAATATTCTGTTATCCAGGAGATGCTGGGGAATATTTCCTTGTCTGGGAGTTGTTGGGGAATATTGCCTTGGCCTGGAGGTATTGGTGGATGTTTCCTTATCCAGGAGCTGCAGCCCTTGGGATAAATCAGGCCCTGCTCCTCATTTCCCGGGGGGAATATTCCTCCCATTCAGGAAGGAGATTGATCCAACACAGTGTTTGTTTTCCCAAAGGCCCAATTCCATACTTGGCAGGTGGACACGGTGGATTTTGGATGCATCAGGAGCTCTGGGAAGGATTCGTTAAATCCAGATGGGGAAGCACTGAGCAAAATCCTGCCCAGGACTCTGGATGCACCAGCGAGGATTTGGGAGCTCTTGGATTTCGTTTTGTTGCACCTGTCCCTTACAAACCCCACCTGCTGCTTCTCCTCCCTCTAGAGCTGGTCTGAGCCTGAGTTTTGGATCCTTCTGGAGCATTCCCGTGGGATGGAGCAGGCTGGGCTGAGCCCAGGCTGGGCTGATCCCTGTTTTTCCTCCTCTCCCAGGTGATCTCCTGCCAGCGGACGGGATCCTGATCCAGGGCAATGACCTGAAAATAGACGAGAGCTCGCTGACCGGGGAGTCAGACCAGGTCAAGAAATCGATGGATAAGGACCCCATGCTGCTCTCAGGTGAGGGTTCCGGGATGGATGCGGGGCTGGGAAGAGTTTGGACTGCCATGAGGGTGGCTGGGTGGGTCCTGGTCTCAGGGAGGTGTCCAAGGCCAGGCTGGACGGGGCTTGGAGCAATCTGGGATAGGGGGAATTGTCCCTGCCCGTGGCAGGGGGTGGAATGGGGTGGGGTTGAAGGTCCCTTCCGAGCCAATCCAGTCTGGGATTCTGTGGGATGGGAATTGGGAGTCTCACCTGTGTGCCCGTGACGTTCCTGCCGTGCCAGGTACCCACGTGATGGAGGGCTCGGGCAGGATGGTGGTGACTGCTGTGGGCATCAACTCCCAGACAGGGATCATCTTTACCCTCTTGGGAGCAGGAGAAGGTGACGAGGAGAAGAAGGTGAAGAAAGGTAAGAAAATGCCCTGGGCCTGCCTTTTCCCTCCTTTCTTGCTTTGCTGGGAAGCATCCACAGGCTCCCCCTACATCGGGGTCAGCTCCCCTGGCCCAGGCAGGAACAGGGAGAGGTTGGGGGTCCCTCCCTGTCCCCTCCACCTGTTCCCCCCGCTCTCCCAGACCTCTTTGGGACCCTTCTCCAGCTCCCTTCTCTCCATCCTGGAGCTGTGGGGTGGAGGGATCAAGGATCCCACGGGCAGGGGGGCCGGTGGCGACTCCCCTGCCGTGCTTATTGCCCACCCCGTGGGGTGGGAAAGTGAATCCTGGGTGCCCACAGAGTGTTTTTTGCCCATCCAAACCCTGAAGGACTTGGCTGAGGATCTCCTGAGCATTCCCTGAGCTCCCTGGGGGAAAGGAGGGGATGGCAGGAAGCAGAGGAGGGGTGGGACAGCAGCCAGGCTGAGGTGTTCCCCTCGTCGTGCTGGGACTCGAACGCTCTCCCATCTCAGCTTTCACATCCAGCTGCTCATTCCCTGCTGGGGAAGCTCGGGAAGCTCCCTGTGTCCCTGATCCCCCTGCCCAGGAGGTTTGGCCTCACCGGGATCAGGCACCCCCGTGCCAGGGAGCCCTTCCCGGAGGCGATGCCAGGCGGGAAGAGGCTGCCCGGGCTGTGCTGGCTGCCAGCTCCCAGCTCTGGTGCCCATCCTGCCTTCCCCAGCTCCAAGATCCCATCCTGCCTTCCCCAGCTCCGGGATCACCAGGATTTGGGAGCTGCAGATCTCCCGGGTTCAGCTGCCACCGTGGAGGCGGCAGGACAAAGTGCCCTGGCAGTGGCACTGGGAGTGGCACTGGGAATGGTGCTGCCGTGGGAGCCACCCAGTGCTTGGAGCTTTCCCAGCCTTCAAGCTCAATGGATTTGGGAGCAGAGCAGGCCAGTGCCACCAGTGTCTTCCCCACTGGAGCTGCGGGGTGTCACCTTGTCACCTGAGGCTGGTTGAGGTGCAGCAGCCCTGGGCTCCCAGTGTGGCACCCTGGGCACCCCCATGTGCCACCTTGACAGATTTTGGGGGGCCAGACCTCCCTGCCCTGGGTCTGGTGCTGCCCAGGGCGGGGGACAAGTCTGCGCTTCCCGTAGGGATCTGATGGCAGCAGGAGGAAGGGACCTGGAGCTGCAGGAGGGTTTCCTCTCCTGAAAATCTGCTCCGTGGAGCTCCGTGGTTTCTCCTCCTGAAAATCTGAGGCACCTCCAACACCCTCGAGGCGCTGCGGGGGTCGTGGGGGTGATTGACAGGCGGGGAAAATCGGAATCCTTGGCAATGGGGTGCCCGGGGCAGCCCGGGAACCTGGAGCTGTGCGGACCAAGGCATGGTGTCCAGAGGGTGACCACTGGAGTGGCCCCTCGGAGCATCCCAGCTGGATGGGGAACGTGGCTCCGTGTGCTCAGCCCCCCACCCTTTCTCTCTTTGAACAGGTAAAAAAAGCGGAGCCCCCGAAAACCGCAACAAAGGTAACACCAGCCTCTCCATCCTTTGAACCAGCACCACACTAACTACCGAGCATTCCTCCTTCCTTCTTCCTTCCTTCTCCTCATCAGTCTGTGCTCTTTGCTGCTCCGGCGGGACTCTCGCCTCGTTTTTCCGGGAGAGGGTGCAACGGTCCCGTGGCTGGTGGCCCTGGCACGGCATCGTGGTGTCCCCAGAACCCCAGCATGGGCTGTGCCTGCTGGTGATGCTTGTTGGGACTACCCAAAAACAGAGGGCAGGCAAAACGAAGGGAATAAAAAGCGGTTCTGTTCATTGAAGGGCCTCCAGGTACATTTCGGGCAGACAAAGCTCCTCTCCCCCCAGGGGCTACACCCAAAAATGGACCATGGGTTTTCACAGTTTTGTAAGTTTGGTCCATTTGCATATTGGGGATTAATCTTCCAATTACAGCTTCAGGTGATGAAGTCATTTACCCCAAGTTCGCTCCCCCCAACTCACTTTTGTTTGCATCTCTGGGGGCCTGGGGCAGTGAGGTGTCCTTGATTCCCTGGCCTGGAGAGGAATTGCTGTGTCAAAATGGGAAAGCAGCAGCTCACACTGAACGTGGAGTTCAGAGCTATACACTAAACAACTGCAGGATTACAGATGTATGGGAAATGGAAAAGCTAAAATCCTAAGGCATCACTGGGATGAACCTTCCTGTTGTGCCTGCGTGGGGAAAAGCCATTTTTCATGGAGGGCAGGGCTTTTCCAGCACAGCATCCCTTTCTTGGGATAACTCCCTGAGCCGCAGCGGGGATTTGGTGGTTTCAAGCTCTCGTGCCATCCCACGCTGTCCCTGCGCCGGGTTGGGGCAGAGCTGGAGGTGCCCTCCTGCCATTCCCGGGATGAGATCTCCCCCAGGGCTGGCCCACGGGACGCTTGCACCCTGTCCTGCCATGGCCTCGACTCCGTGAGCGTCTCCTCGCCAGTGTTTCTCACACTGTTCTTTGCAGGCTGTGGAGGAAGCCCCATTTCTGCACCTCTCTCTCCACCCCTCTCTCTCTCTCTCTCTCTCTCTTTCTCTCTCCTCTCAGCAGTTTGAGTTGCCCTCCTTGCCGTCAGATGTGTCCGGGTGCTTTGTTGTGTCCGTGTCGGGTCTGTTGTCACCGTGGAGGTTCCTCTGTGGAGCTGCTCTGGGGTGGCCTCCAGCCCAGGAGGGGACAGGTCCCGGGGTGGCCCTGGGGCCACTGCTGCTCCTCCAGCTCCAGCGGCTGAGGAGGAGCCTCTCAGGGGGCTTCCCATTCCTCTCCAAAGCTTCCAGGCTTGGGTTTGCCCAGGGCAGCCTTCCAGCTGGATTAGCCCAGTTGTAGGAACGGGAAGCCGGGCCGTCTCGGGTCCCAAAGGCGTGGTGGATGGCTCCAGGCTGGGATTCGAGGATTCCTGGCTCCCTGCTCTTCGGTCTCCATCCCAATGTCTAACCCTCCCCTCCATCTCACCCCCTCAGTCGCTTCCCTGGCGAGCGGTTCCTGCTGGGCTGCCCACAGGGCACTGCAGAGGTGGCACCGGGGGGGGACTGGGGACACTCATCGAGGGACTGGGGGCACTGGAGCATCTCTGGGCTCATCCCAGAGCGCTCCCAGTCCGCTGCAGGCTTAGAGGCTGGAAGAGACCCCAAAATCTGGCCTAGAGGGTTTCTTGCAGAGGCGTGACAGGTGCCAGAGTCACCTCTGAGGATCCCTTAGCCCTGGGCAGGGGGTAGATGACAGAAAACCACCCCGGAGAGAGGTGGCAGGGCCCTGGGACGTGGAGCTTCCGTGTGCTCGGACGCGTGTGTGGTCGGGAGTGGTTCTTGTCCTGGGATTTCTCTCTCGCTCTCTCTGCCACCACCATCCTCCTCAGTGGTGTCCTCCAGGCTGCTCTGGGTCTCTCTCCTATTCACACGTGGTGTCTTCTTTTGCCCCCCGGGCTGTAGCTAAAACTCAGGATGGTGTGGCCTTAGAGATCCAGCCCCTGAAGAGCCAGGAGGGGGTGGAAAACGAGGAGAAGGAGAAGAAGAAGGTGAAGGTGCCCAAGAAGGAGAAGTCGGTGCTGCAGGGGAAGCTCACGCGCCTGGCGGTGCAGATCGGGAAGGCAGGTGAGTGACAGGGACAGGGACAGTGACAGTGACCCTAGAGCTGATGGGAAAGGGCTGTCCCTGTCCCCAGTGTCCCCTGAGCTGATGGGAAAGGACTGTCCGTGTCCCCAGTGTCCCCTGAGGTAGTGGGGCTGTCCCTGTCCCCAGTGACCCCAGAGCTGGTGGGGAAGGGGCTGCCCCTGTCCCCTGCGTCCCCTCACCTCGTCCTCGTCCCCAGGGCTGATCATGTCGGCCATCACCGTCATCATCTTGGTGCTCTACTTCGTCATCGACACCTTTGGGGTGCAGAAGCGGCCCTGGCTGGCCGAGTGCACCCCCATCTACATCCAGTACTTCGTCAAGTTCTTCATCATCGGCGTCACCGTGCTGGTGGTGGCCGTGCCCGAGGGGCTCCCGCTGGCCGTCACCATCTCCCTGGCCTACTCCGTCAAGGTGAGGCCCGGGCGCGGCGCGAGGGGGCTGAGGAGGGAATCCGAGCCCTGGGGCCTGACCCTCTCGGTGGTTGCAGAAAATGATGAAGGACAACAACCTGGTGAGGCACCTGGACGCCTGCGAGACCATGGGCAACGCCACGGCCATCTGCTCAGACAAGACGGGCACGCTGACCACGAACCGCATGACCGTGGTGCAGGCCTACGTGGGGGACACCCACTACCGCCAGATCCCCGACCCCGAGGCCATCCTGCCCAAAATCCTGGACCTCATCGTCCACGGCGTGGCCATCAACTCCGCCTACACCTCCAAAATCCTGGTGAGCACCCGGCCCTGTCGCTGTCGGTCCCTTCTCCAGCTCCCTTCTCTCCATCCTGGAGCTGTGGGGTGGAGGGATCAAGGATTCCAGAGGGATCAAGGATCCCACGGGCAGGGGGGCATTGCGACGCCCGGGTTTGGCATCGCTTTTCCGTCCTTTCCGCAGCCGCCCGAGAAGGAAGGGGGGCTGCCCCGGCAGGTGGGCAACAAGACCGAGTGCGCCCTGCTGGGCTTCGTGCTGGACCTGAAGCAGGACTACCAGGCCGTGCGCAACGAGGTGCCCGAGGAGAAGCTCTACAAGGTCTACACCTTCAACTCCGTGCGCAAGTCCATGAGCACCGTGCTGAGGAGCGGCGGCGGCGGCTTCCGCATGTACAGCAAGGGCGCCTCCGAGATCATCCTGCGCAAGTAAATCCCGCTCCTGCCGCCCGGCCCGCGGGCTGGACGGGCTCCGGCCGCCCCACGGGGACCAGGGTGGGCGGGGGAGGGTGTTGGGAGGTGCCCAGGGAGGTTTTTGGGTGGCATTGGGGGAGCTGGAGGGAGCTGTGGGAAAGGGGGTGGTGCGCAGATGGGGTGCCGGGAATGTGCCGAGTGGTTTTTGGGTGGGTTTGGGAAGGTTGGAGGGAGTTGTGGAAGGGGGATGTGGCCCTTCTAGAGATGGGGTGCCAGGAATGTGCAGAGTGTTTTTTTGGGTGGGTTTGGGAAATCTGGAGGGGGCTGTGAAAAAGGGGATAGCCTCTTTTTGTAGAAGGGGTGCCGGGAATGTGCCGAGTGGTTTTTGGGTGGGTTTGGGAAGGTTGGAGGGAGTTGTGGAAGGGGGATGTGGCCCTTTTGGAGGTGGGGTGACAGGAATATGGCGAGTGTTTTTTGGATTGTTTGGAAAATCTGGAGGGAGCTGTGGAAGGGGGTTGTGTCCCTTCTATAGATGGGGTGCCAGGAGTGTGCTGAGTGTTTTTTTGGGTGGGTATGGGAAATCTGGAGAGGGCTGTGAAAACGGGGATAGCCCCTTTTTGCATGCACCAGGAATGTGCTGAGTGGTTTTTTTTGGGTAGTTTTGGGAAGGTTGGAGGGAGCTGTGGAAGGGGAACGTGGCCCTTTTTTGAGGTGGGGTGACAGGAACACGCCGAATGTTTTTTTTGGGTGGAGTTAGGAAATCTGGAGGGGCCTGTGAAAAAAGAGATAGCCCCTTCTTATAGAGGGGATGCCAGGAATGTGCCCAGTGTCCTTTCGGGTGGGTCTGGGAAGTCCTGGAGGGGGCTGTGGAAAAGAGGACAGCCCCTTTTTGAAGAGGGGGTGCCGGGAATGTGACGCTGCCTCACCTCCCGGCCGCTCCTCAGGTGCACCAAGATCCTGGACAAGAACGGCGAGCCGCGGGTGTTCAAGGTGAAGGACAGGGACGAGATGGTGAAGAAGGTGATCGAGCCCATGGCCTGCCACGGGCTCAGGACCATCTGCCTGGCGTTCCGGGATTTCCCTGCGGACGCAGAGCCCGACTGGGACAGCGAGAACGAGATCCTGTCTGACCTGACCTGCATCGCTGTGGTGGGCATCGAGGATCCCGTACGGCCTGAGGTACCAAATCCCGCCCGTTCCCCCTGCCCTGTGCTATTCCCGGCCCTTTTCCTGCTCCTCAGGGCCCTTAGGAATTCCAGGAGCTCCTCTGTGACCGTCCCTGATGTGCCCCCAGCTCCCTGCTGCGGGCATTTCTCTCCCGTTTTTGGACAAGACAATGCCATGGCAGTGTGTTCCCACCCCAAATTCCCAATCTTTGGGGTCTGTGCTGCTCTAGGCTGCACCAAAGGGGGCTGGAAACAGCCAGGAATAATCCCTGGGCTCCTGGAGCTGGTTTTTCCCTCTGAGCTGTCTGATGAGCTAATGCAATAATCCTCCCCCTGGATTCTGACTTGGAGCTCGCCCCTCTGCTCTCCTGGTCCCTGATGAGACGTTCAGGGATCTGGCAATCTGGGAATTGCATTACGGATCCCCCGGCTGCAGCGGCTCTGGAGGCTCCTGATTCGATTTGCTCATTCCTCACCGTAACATCCTCTCTCCCCCCACGGCTCCCTGAGGGATAAACCCGTTCGTGGGGTGGGAGAGGATGAAATCCCTGTTTTTATGGATGGCCTGGCCATGCCTTGGCACCCAGCGAGGTGGCGGCGAGGTGGCAGCGAGGTCCCTTCCCCTTGGGGCGGCAGATGCAGCTCCCTCGCCCCTCCAGAGCCCTTTCCAGATCCTTCTAGGCACGAGGAGCTGCCTCGCTCCCGGAGTTCCCAGTGCCAGGCCCGTCCCTGTCCTCAGGTGCCCGATGCCATCCTGAAGTGCCAGCGCGCGGGCATCACCGTCCGCATGGTGACGGGGGACAACATCAACACTGCCCGTGCCATCGCCACCAAGTGTGGCATCCTGCTGCCCGGGGAGGACTTCCTGTGCCTGGAGGGGAAGGAATTCAACCGGCTCATCCGCAACGAGAAGGGAGAGGTGGGAGAGCCCTGCTCTGCACCGGGCGGGGAGGCGGCTGCAGCAGCAAAAAGCACCAGTCCTGATGGGTTTCCCAAATCCTGCTGGGTTTCCCAGATCCTGTTGGGTTTCCCAAATCCTGCTGGGTTTCCCAAATCCTGCTGGGTTTCCCAGATCTTGATGGGTTTCCTAAATCCTGCTGGGTTTCCCAGATCCTGCTGGGTTTCCCAGATCTTGATGGGTTTCCAGAACTGTGCTGGGTTTCCCAAATTCTGATGGGTTTCCCAAATCCTGATGGGTTTTCCAGATCCTGCTGGGTTTTCTGAATCTTGATGGGTTTTCCAAGTCCTCCTGGGTTTCCCAAGTCCTGCTATGTTTCCAAATCCTGCTGGGTTTCCGAATCCTGCTGCGTTTTCCTCTTTTCCTTGGATCAGGAAGCTGCTGGGATGCCCAGCAGTGTTTGGGGTGAAGCCGCTGTCCTGCCCCGCTTGGGGTTTGCTCTCTGGTGGGACAGAAGATTCCTGGGGGGAATTCACTTCCCTTTTCCCTGGTCCCACAGGTGGAACAGGAGCAGCTGGACAAGATCTGGCCCAAGCTGCGGGTGCTGGCGCGCTCCTCCCCCACGGACAAGCACACCCTGGTGAAAGGTGGGCACTGCCCCTCCCCAGGGGCTCATCCCTGGCGTTTTTCCAGCCTAATCCACGCCGGGAGCCTTCCCTTGGGGGTTTTAATTTCTCGTTTCCGTCGCAGGAATCATCGACAGCACCGTGGGTGACCAGAGGCAGGTGGTGGCTGTGACAGGGGACGGCACCAACGATGGCCCAGCCCTGAAGAAAGCAGACGTTGGCTTTGCCATGGTAGGGCCGGCCTGGGGGCTGCTCCTTGGGATCGCTGGGTTATTCCACTGGAATTGCTTCCAGACCATGGAAACTCTTCTTCCGGATCTATGGGGTGGCCTAAAAACGCAAAAAAAAAAAAAAAGGAATTTTCTTAGGATGTTGGATTTGAGTCTGAGCTGCACAGGATTCTGAGCAAGGGATTGGGAATTCCTTGGACCTGCCCTGTCCTGGTGTTTCTCCTGGATCAGGAGAGCCGTGGGAGCCCCATGATTTGGTTTTCCCTGCTGCTTTTCTTCACCCCAGTTCCAGGCACGGTGCTGGATCGGGCTTTGGGAATTTATTTATGGTGGAAAGCTCTGCTTTGATGCTTTTTTATCCTGTCTGAAAGGAGCAGGGAAACAAACCTGTTTTTAACGCGTTCCCTGTGGATTAATTTCAGGGATGTGAGCAGGAGCTGGGTGGGGTGGCTGCACAGGGAGTTTTGAGCAAATGAGAGATTTTTGGGAAGTGCTTTTAGGAATCTGTTGAACATCCAAATGCAATTCCAGAGCCTTTAGGATGAGCAGGGAAGGTTCCTCTAAACCCCATGCCGTCCAACAGGCAGGGATTTCCCGTTTTGACGTGGGATTGGGATCCGGGGAATCGCGGAAAACGCCGGGGAATGGGCTCGGCTCGGAATTCCCGCGTGGAATTCCTGCGGGGCGAGCGCCTCGCTGTGCCGGCGCCGGGAAGCACAGCCCGGCCCGCTGCCCTGGAGATTTTTGGGAAGCTGCGGGGCCGTTCTCGCCCGGGGGCAGGGCAGAAACCTCCGGGCTGAGTTCCCCCTCCTTGGGGCTCCCAGCAGAGATGCCCAGCCCGGGATGGAGCCATTCCCTGCCATGAGGAGGGAGCTGTTTTCCAGCTGTTTCCCAGCTCTTTTCCACCCATTTCCCAGCCATTTTCCAGTTGTTTCCTGGCCTTTTTTCTGTCTGTTTTCTGGCTGTTTCCCGGCTGTTTCCCAGCTCTTTTCCAGCCATTTCCTGGCCACTTTCCAGTTGTTTCCTGGCTTTTTTTCTGGCTGTTTTCCAGCTGTTTTCTCTCTGTTTCCCGGCTGTTTCCCAGCTCTTTTCCAGCCATTTCCCAGCCACTTTCCAGTTGTTTCCTGGCTTTTTTTCTGGCTGTTTTCCAGCAGTTTTCTGTCTGTTTCCCGGCTGTTTCCCAGCTCTTTTCCACCCATTTCCCGGCCATTTTCCAGTTGTTTCCTGACTTTATTTCTGTCTGTTTCCCAGCTGTTTCCCAGCTCTTTTCCAGCCATTTCCCAGCCATTTTCCAGTTGTTTCCTGGCTTTTTTCCGGCCGTTTCCCAGCCGTTTCCCGGCTGTTTCCCAGCTGTTTTCCATGGCTCTGTCTGGGAAAGCTGAGCTGCCTCAGAGCCTGTCCTTGAAGGCTCTGGAGCTCTGCTCCCACTGCCGAGCACGGATTGGCACCCGCGGGCTTTTCCTGCTGGGAGCGTTCCCGGGAAGCAGCAGAGCCAGGCAGGCACCGTGGCTCACCCCCGGCCTTGTCCCCAAGGGCATCGCGGGCACGGACGTGGCCAAGGAGGCCTCGGACATCATCCTGACGGACGACAACTTCACCAGCATCGTCAAGGCCGTCATGTGGGGCCGCAACGTCTACGACAGCATCTCCAAGTTCCTGCAGTTCCAGCTGACCGTCAACGTGGTGGCCGTCATCGTGGCCTTCACCGGAGCCTGCATCACCCAGGTGAGCTCACCTGGGCAGGTGGGGCACGGGGGGGCTCACCTGGGGGGGTGGGACACAGAGAGGACTTACCTGGATAGGTGGGACACGAGGGGAATCACCTGGGTAGATGGGACACGAGGGGACTCACCTGGGTGGGTGGGACATGGGGGGGACTCACCTGGATGGG
>WAAG01017747.1:63471-74254 GCA_013390105.1 Tichodroma muraria
AAGGGAAGGGAAAGGAAAGGAAAGGAAAGGAAAGGAAAGGAAAGGAAAGGAAAGGAAAGGAAAGGAAAGGAAAGGAAAGGAAAGGAAAGGAAAGGAAAGGAAAGGAAAGGAAAGGAAAGGAAAGGAAAGGAAAGGAAAGGAAAGGAAAGGAAAGGAAAGGAAAGGAAAGGAAAGGAAAGGAAAGGAAAGGAAAGGAAAGGAAAGGAAAGGAAAGGAAAGGAAAGGAAAGGAAAGGAAAGGAAAGGAAAGGAAAGGAAAGGAAAGGAAAGGAAAGGAAAGGAAAGGAAAGGAAAGGAAAGGAAAGGAAAGGAAAGGAAAGGAAAGGAAAGGAAAGGAAAGGAAAGGAAAGGAAAGGAAAGGAAAGGAAAGGAAAGGAAAGGAAAGGAAAGGAAAGGAAAGGAAAGGAAAGGAAAGGAAAGGAAAGGAAAGGAAAGGAAAGGAAAGGAAAGGAAAGGAAAGGAAAGGAAAGGAAAGGAAAGGAAAGGAAAGGAAAGGAAAGGAAAGGAAAGGAAAGGAAAGGAAAGGAAAGGAAAGGAAAGGAAAGGAAAGGAAAGGAAAGGAAAGGAAAGGAAAGGAAAGGAAAGGAAAGGAAAGGAAAGGAAAGGAAAGGAAAGGAAAGGAAAGGAAAGGAAAGGAAAGGAAAGGAAAGGAAAGGAAAGGAAAGGAAAGGAAAGGAAAGGGAAAAAGAAAAAAGGGAAAGAAAAGGGAAAGGGAGAAAAGGAAAGGGAAAGGGAGAAAAGGAAAGGGAAAAGGAAAGGAGAAAAGGGAAAGGAGAAAAGAGGAAAAGGAGAAGGAAAAGGAGAAAAGGGAAAGGAAAATAAAAAGGAAAGGTAAAGAGAGAAGGAAAGAGAAAGGAGTAAAGGAAAGGGAAAGAGAAAGCAGAAAGGGAAAGGAGAAAAGGAAAAAGAGAAAAGGAAAAGGGAAGGGTCCGAGTCCCCTCCCTGCCCACAGCCCCCCAAGGGCACCCTCGTTGTCACTGTCACGCTGCCCCAAGCAGGACAGAGCTTGGCGAGCGCCGGGCGGGGAGCAGAGGGGAGACCCAGAGCGGGATTGGTTTTGCTCCTGGATGCACACTCGGAGCTTCTCAACGTTTTTAAGGATATTTAGGTTCAGTGGGGCCGGCACAGGGTCCGGGCGTCCCCGTCCCGCTCCCCCAGCGCGGAGCAGAAGGAAGGAGCAGCGTCTCATCCTCTGCTCCCTTCCCTTCCCCGAATCCCTTTTTTCCCCCCGCCCAGGGGAGAAGTTTTTCGACATCGACAGCGGCCGGAACGCGCCCCTGCACTCTCCCCCCACCGAGCACTACACCATCGTCTTCAACACCTTCGTGATGATGCAGCTCTTCAACGAGATCAACGCCCGCAAGATCCACGGCGAGAGGAACGTCTTCGAGGCCATCTACCGCAACCCCATCTTCTGCACCGTGGTGCTGGGCACCTTCACTGCCCAGGTGACGCCGCCAGCGGGGGCTGTGTGGCGGGCGGGCTCGCTCCTGTCCCCTTGGCCTCCAGCAGCAGCGTCTCGGTGCCGCAGGAGCCACCCTAGACGTGCTCAAGGCCGGGCTGGGTGGAGCTGGGAGCGACCCGAGCTGCTGGAAGGTGTCCCTGCGCACGGATCTGGGTGGGCTTTAAAGCCCTTCCGGCCCAGAACATCCTGGGATTCCGTGATTTGGGGTCTAGAGCGTGTTGGGAGGTGAATGGGGTGTTTGATAAAGTTCCTGTGAGGTCCCTGCTGCTCTCCGGTGTTCCACAAAATTCCCAGCCTGGATGCGAGGTCCTTGCTCCTAAAATTCCCAGCCTGGATGTGAGGTCCTTGCTCCTAACATTCCCAGCCTGAATGCGAGGTCCTTGCTCCTGAAATTCCCAGCCTGGATGAGAGGTCCTTGCTCCTTTCTGGTGTCCCATAGATTTTCCAGTCTGGATGAGAGGTCTTCTCACCTCTCTGGTGTTCCACAAACTTCCCAGCCTGGATGTGAGGTCCTCGCTCCTAAAATTCCCAGCCTGGATGCAAGGTCCTTGCTCCTCTCTGGTGTTCCACAGAATTCCCAGCCTGGATGAGAGGTCCCTGCTCCTTTCTGGTGTCCCATAGATTTTCCAGTCTGGATGAGAGGTCTTGGTGTTCCACAAACTTCCCAGCCTGGATGTGAGGTCCTCGCTCCTAAAATTCCCAGCCTGGATGAGAGGTCCTTGCTCCTCTTGTAATCCCAGGAGAGAGGGAAAAGTGTGGCCCGAGGGGACCTTTCCATGCCCTCGGAGCTGCCCAGGGTGTGACTGCTGTCTCCTCTGCCGCAGATCATCATCGTGGAGTTTGGTGGGAAGCCCTTCAGCTGCTCTGGGCTCACCCTGAGCCAGTGGTTCTGGTGCATTTTCATCGGAGTGGGAGAGCTCCTCTGGGGCCAGGTAAGGGCCAATCCCAAAATCCTGCCCCGCCTTTCCCTCCCTGCCCGTGTCCTCCCCGGTTTTCCTCCAGGGCAGCTCCTTAGGAAGGTGTTTAGGAAGGGGCTGATGCCCCACCCCACCCCAGCAGGAGGAGAGGAGGTCGCTGGTCCCCCCCTCATTCCCACCCTGCTGCAGAGGGACGCTCCCGGCAGTGACGGGGACATTCCCGCTGGGTGCTGGCAGCTGCCCCGGGCTGGTGGCGCTGCCGCCACCTCAGGCTAAGTGGCCGCTGTGTCCCTGACCGTCCCCAGCTGATCTGCACCGTCCCCACGAGCCACCTGAAGTTCCTGAAGGAAGCCGGGCACGGCATCACCAAGGAGGAGATCCCCGAGGAGGAGCTGCCCGAGGACGTGGACGAGATCGACCACGCGGAGATGGAGCTGCGGCGGGGGCAGATCCTCTGGTTCCGGGGGCTCAACAGGATCCAGACCCAGGTACCGGGGGGCAGCGGGGCCGGGGGGGCTCTGCCTTCTCTGTCTCCTCCTGTCTCTCGCTCTCCAGGGGCTCTGTCTGCAGAGAGGTGACAGCTGCTGCTCGGAGGATGCCATCACCTCCCCGGCCGGGCTCCCGCCGCCTGTGCCTTTCCAGGGAACCAGGAAAACCTGGATTTGGGGACAGCCGGGGGCGGGGGGAGGCTGTTCTGCTGCGCAGGCTGTCCTGCTGCTCGGCAGGAGGCTGGAGGTGCCGCTGATGGTCGCCTCCGCAGCCCGGGAGGCCGCGAGGGGTCCACGGAGCCCCCCAGGCGGTGCCGTGCTCTCGGTGGCAGCTGGGATGCTGTTCCCAGTGGGAATGTGCCCAGCAGGGATCTGCCAGCTCGAGAGCCTCGCTGGTCTCTCTCCTTGTGCCACCCCTCCGCGTGCTCCCCGTGCTCCACGCCCGGAGCTCTCAGCCCCGCGGCACACAAGGGGAGAAAAATCTCTCCGTCTTCTTTTTCCATCAGTTGGTTTTCCCTGACTTTTTTTTTCCCTGAGTTTTTCCTTTTTCCCCACCCCAAAAGGGTGGGTTTTTTTGCTCCCACCAAGCAGGGGGAGCTCCGTGCCCCTCACTTTCCCTGGAGGCCAGGGCAGAGCTGTCCCACGGAGGGAAGTCCTGGCGTCCCTGGGCACGCAGAGCTGCTGGGTCACTCTGTTGCTCCTCCTTTCTGTCCCTGTGACAGGCGAACGGCCCGGGGACAGGGGCTGGGGCAGAGTAAACTTCCCTTCTCTGCGAGCTGTCACCTCGACGGTGCCGCCTCGATGGCCCCAAGGTGAAGCTCAGCCTCGATTCCCGGCTGGTTGTGAGCACCGAGGGGCAGCTGGGCTTTTTGTGGGGGTAACCAGTGCTTCACTCCCACGAAAAACATGCCGGGAGCTTCCAGGATCTTCTGGAAGTGGCCCAGATGTGCTGGAGATCTGGGAGCTCTGAAGGGCTGCAGTGCCAGAGGTGCCCCCGGGGCCGAGCCTGGAGCTTCCCGGGTGTTTCCCTGTGGTGGAGCTGAGATGAGCTCCCTCCACATGAGAAACGCTCCCGGGTGCTGGCACGTCCTGGGGCCTCTTTAGGGTCCAGCCTGAGCATTGCGGGGGGCTCCTGTCCCCACTCGGGGCGTCTGAAAAGGGCACAGGGCTCTTCCCCCGCAGGCCAGGGGAAAAGAGGGACATCAGAGTGGGGCAGGAGCGAAGCCGTGTGTGAAACACCTCCACAGCCAGAGCTGGGGCTGGAGGAGGTGCCCGAAAGGTGCCACAGGGCTGGCACGGCCCGGCCACAGAGTGCCCAGGAAGCCACGGCGGCCCCCGGGCGCTGCTCTGTTCCTCAAGCCTTGGGACACGTCCACAGGGCAACCACGGCCCCACCGCCAGGATGCCACATCCCCAGCGGCCCCGAGGCCTGGGAGAGGGGCTGGAACATCTCCTGCTGCCACGGGAGGTGTGGGGAGCCCGTGGAGTGTCCCCAGAGCGGCCCCACGGGGCCGAGGCACCAGGAGCCCTTTCCCATGGCTGCCCACCCGCACCTCTGCCCACCCTCTCTGTCTTTCTCTCCGCTCCTCCTGCAGATTTTCGGGATAACCCCAGGTGTTTCCTCTGCCACTGCCTCCCACCACAGCCTTTTTCCCGGTGGGAGGATCAACCCTGCTGCCCTGGCTCCCCTGGGAAGGGCAGATCCGGACGCTCTCTCTGCTCCCCCCCGACACCACCAGCAGAACCCCGCGTGGGTTTCGGGGAGCGTGGGGTGGTGGGGGCTCTCTCCTTCTTCCTCCTTCTCCTCCTCCTCTTCCTCGCCTCTCCATCCTCCTCCTTTCTTGCTGTCTGTGTGTCTGCCCGGCCTCCCTGCTCCCACCCACCCCAGTCCCCTGTCCCTGACCCCTGTCCCTGTCCCTGGCCGGGCGTTGCTATCTCACTCTCTGGTTCTTTGCAGATGGACGTAGTTTACACATTCCAGACCGGCGCCTCCTCTTTGCAGGGAGCCCTCAGGAGACAGCCTTCCATCGTGAGCCAGCACCACGATGTAAAAAATGTTTCTAGCCCAACCCATGTAGCTCTTTCCTCCGTCAATTCCACTCCCACCACTTCTGCTGTTGCTGCTGCTGCTGCATCTCCTCCTGCGGGCAGTGAGTGATGGTCTATTACAATGCATGACTTCTAATAAGCACAGAGAGCACCTGCACCCACCTAACCCCGCCTGTTCTCTCTCCCTCTCAGCCTTGTCTCGCACACTCAGTCCCAAACCTGAAGGATGGGGCGGGAATCCGTTCAGAACCCCAGTTTTTGTGCTGTTAACAAAGTTATGAACCTTTCTGGTCCTTCCCCCACCCCATTCCTTGTTGCTTCCTCCAGTTTTACCTCTTCTCCTCCTTTGCAGGGCTGGTGTTTGAGTCCACCCTCCTGAGGGGGGGGGAGGCAAAAATTGGCGGTTCTTGCTCAAAAAAAACCCCCGAGTTCACGAGCATTGCTGGGAGAAGGGCAAGGCTGAGCCCAGATCCTGCTGATTCTTCCCACTGCCCGGCCCTGGGACGCCCCAGGGATGGGCACAGGCGTTGCTTGAATTCCCTTTTGGAGGCAGAGTGGCCGCTGGGGCTGTCCCCAGGGCTGGCTGAGCCACGGGGAGGAGGGACAGGCAGGATTTGCTCCTGCCGTGGGTGCTGCCTGTGGACAGCCCTACCCTGTGGCTCAGCTGGTGACACCTCGGGGCTGCTGTCCCCCTCTCTGTCCCCACCTGGGGACTTGCATGGCCTGGGGACAGAGCTGAGCCATCCCTGTGCTGCCCTGGGGACACCCCCGGGGCTCTGCTGGTGCCCAGGGCAGCCAGAGGATCCTCGGTGCCCACCTCGCTCTGCACACCCTGGATCTTGGGGCGTGCAGACACTGCTCTGCATGGAAACGGGCATGGAAGACAATTCCTGCTGGATCCCAGCGGGAATGCTGGGTCCTGGATCTGGCACTGGGTTTTCAGACCCCAAAAAAACCTCTCTGTGTTCGTCGTGGGCTGCTCTGCACACGCCGGATCTTGGGGTGTGCAGACACACAACTGTGCATGGGAATGGGCGTGGAAAACAATTCCTGCTGGATCCCAGTGGGAATGCTGGGTCCAGGATCTGGCACTGGGTTTCCAAAAAAAAAGGGGTTTTTTCAAAAACCCCTCTCTGTGTTCGTTGTGGGCTGCTCTGCACACGCCGGATCTTGGGGTGTGCAGACACACAACTGTGCATGGGAATGGGCACGGAAACCACATTCCTGCTGGATACCAATGGGAATGCTGGATCCTGGGTTTCCAGACCCCCCAGAAAAGGCCCTGTCTGATGGAAAACCCCTCTGTGTGTTGGTTGTTGGGGCTGGCGAGCCCGTGGCCGTGGGTTCTGTCTGCAGGCTGGGAGCAGGGAACGTGTCTCTGCTGGATAATTGGCTTTTTTATTGCACAGTCACTTAGCCCGTTCTCCTCTGATTAGAGAAATACCCTCGGTGGCTTTCTGGAGAGCTTTCAGGCTCCGCTGTTTATGCACTGTGGGGGAGGAGAGAGAATTTGGGATAATTTTGTTTTCTCTCTGTTTAGCTGACTCTGAGGCTGGCAGCTGATTGAGTTTAACCCCAGCGATTCTGGAGCAGCGCAGCTGCCTCCTGCTCCCGCCCGCATCTGGGAAAACCTCCAGGATTTTCTAATGGAATAAAAGCTGCTTAGAAGGGCTCAGAGCAGAGGCTTTGGGGTGGAGGGAGGATGAGACCAAAATGCAGCTTTTTTGCAGTCCGTGGATCCGTGTTTTCCCCATTTTGGAGCAAGGGAATAGAAAACTTGGATAGCTCTTGCAAACTTCACCTGGAGCTAACCCAGGTCTCCAAATCTTCCTGCTGTTTCCTTGCCTGGATTCCTCTTGTTTCCCTCTGCTGCTTCCCTCTCTCCCAAAGCTCCTCTTTCCCCCACGCAGATCCGTGGTGTCCCTCTCCTGTGGATGAGTTTTTCCAGGGCTGGACTTGCTGTGTCCCTCCTGGGAATTGCTGGAAAGGTCTCGGGAATGATGTTCAGGTTTTTGCAGAGCCGAGCTGCTCCCGCTGGGAATTCTGCCCTGGACTGAGGGAGCCGGGCAGATCCAGGGGCAGGGGATGCAATTCCCTCGGGGCTCGCCCAGCACGTGGAGGTTTCACGTTTCACGGGAATGAGTTCCAAGCCTGGAGGTTGCGTTTGAAGTTTCCAGGTGGAGAGGAGGCGGGAGCCGAGCCGTGGGAGGGGCGACTCCAGGCTGGAATTCAGCTTTGCTGGCGCTGCCAGGCTCATTCAGAGCACATTTCCTCGCTGTTCCCTTCCTTTGACGAGCTGAATTCATCTCGCAGCAGGCGATGGAGAAAGGAGGAAAATCTGAGGGAAGCTGGAGCAGGAGCTCCTTGAGGGGGCTGAGCACAAATGCCCTGGAATTGCTCGTGGGAGCCTTCCCTGCAGCTCCCAGCAGTGCAGGACAAACCTCCAGGGGTCTGCAGGTGATTCCTTGGGAGAGGAGATCTCCTGGTCCCACATGACCTCTGCTCCACGGAGCTGGGGCTTCTCTGGAGCTGCTCCTAAATCCGAGCTTGTAGGTGCCACCTCCTCGTGGCTCTGGCAGTGTCCTTGGCCACCTCCTCGTGGCTCTGGCAGTGCCTGGGCTCTCCTTGGCTTGGTTGGATTCGTTGTCTTCGATTCAGCTGGTTTTTGAGGGGTCAGGACTTGCCGTTCTCAGGTGGTTGCTGCAGTGACAGATGATCAGTCCCAGTGGCCTCGGCGGTGTCCCCTGTCCTGTGCGCTCACCTGACTTCATCCAGGGTTGTCAGCGCACAAATCCAGCTCTGAATCGGTTCCCAGCTCCCTCAAATTCCCACTTTTCCAGGGGGCCCTGGGGATACCTGGCCCAGGCTCATCCCCTCGGTGTCTGTGCTGCAGCTGGGGGGGTGCCCTGCTCCCTGTGCAGGAGCTCCCGGGGTGCTTCCAGCTGGGATGAGCCGAGCCGTGCCAGGAAATGCAAATGATCCTGAGCCAGGTGCAAAACACACTGGGAAGGGCATCCCTGGTGAGAGGGGGCAGGGAGAACCTCCAGGGTTCCAGGCACAAGGAGGGAATTCCCTGCTCTGGTTTTGTGGGATCAGAGATCCTCAGGAGGTTTTTGGCTGTGCTGGAGGGGTGAATTCCCACCTGGAGGGGTGCCACACCCAGGGGACAGTGTAAATAAGGGGACAGTTTAAAATAAGGGGACAGTTTAAAATAAGGGGACAGTTTTAAATAAAGGGACAGTTTAAAGGGACAGTTTAAATAAAGGGACAGTTTAAATAAAGGGGTAGTTTAAAATAAAGGGACAGTTTAAAATAAAAGGACAGTTTAAATAAAGGGGTAGTTTAAATAAAGGGGTAGTTTAAAATAAAAGGACAGTTTTTTAAATAAAGGGGTAGTTTAAAATAAAGGGGTAGTTTAAATAAAGGGGTAGTTTAAAATAAAGGGACAGTTTAAATAAAGGGACAGTTTAAATAAAGGGGCAGTTTAACCCAGGGACAGTTTAAATAAAGGGGTAGTTTAAAATAAAGGGGTAGTTTAAATAAAGGGGTAGTTTAAAATAAAGGGGTAGTTTAAAATAAAGGGACAGTTTAAATAAAGGGGCAGTTTAACCCAGGGACAGTTTAAATAAAGGGGTAGTTTAAAATAAAGGGGTAGTTTAAAATAAAGGGACAGTTTAAATAAAGGGGCAGTTTAACCCAGGGACAGTTTAAATAAAGGGACATTTTAGCCCAGCCCATCTCACCAGGATTTGGGGTGAGGTCTCTGCTCCCCCACCACACCTGCAGCCCACAGAGGTGGCAGAACACCCACAGCTCCTCATTTCCCAATTCACCACCAAGGGCATTTCTGGATCGTGCCCCCTCCAGCTCCGCTCTCCCCGCTCCCTCAGCTGGGAGGATTCCCACAGGGATGCTGCTCCCCCGCCCCTTTTGTGGGATCTGTGGATCTCCTCCCTCCTGTGCCGCAGTTTCAGCCATCGGGAGCAGGCAGGGGATGTTCCTCAGGGGTGGGGAGCAGGTGGGGGCAGCTGAGGAGGAGCAAGGTTCCTTCCTCGGGGCAGGAGACCGAGCACAACGACTCAGAATCACTCCAGGGAGCCTTTCCTGCTGCTTCCAGGGGTGCTGGAGAAATCTCCAGGGGTCTGGAGGTGATTCCGTGGGAGAGATCTGGTCCCACACAGAGCCGAAGCTTCTGTTGCTTCCCTAAAACCCCGGCAGAGCTGGGATGTGACACTTGTCACCCACCTGATCCAAAACCTGTGAGCTGGAAGGGTTTGAGGTTGGAATTCCAGAGGAAATGGAGGGAGCAGGGGATCCACTGGCAGCTGCCATCCAGGCGTGTTCCCAGAGCTCTCCCTTCCAGTGCAGTGGAGGTGCCAGAGCCATTCCCTGGTGCTCCAAATCAGGCTCTGGATCTCCTGCTGGAGCCTGCATTTTGGTGGAGCTGCCCTGGGGGTTTCCCAGGATTGCGCGTGTGGCCGGAATTCCTTTACAATATCCCAGCGGAATCTGAATTGGTTCCCAGCTCCATCAAATACCCATTTTTCCAGGCCAGTGGAAACCACTGGGTCTCCTGCAGGTGCAGGGAGGGATCCAGAGCTCCAGCAGCGCGGGGACACCCGCACAGGCCTGGACCTTCCCCCGCATCCCGTTCTGCTCACGGCACCCACCCGGATCTCGCGCTTCCCGCGGGCTCCAAAAAACCTGGAGACGCCTTTGGGAAGCCCCATTCCTTTCCAGAGGTGTAGGAACGGCCCTGCCCAAGCCCACCCACGGCTCCCACGGTAGAGTTTGCCCCCGCTGTTTGCCTAACCCACCTCTTTTTGGAGCCGTAGTCCCCCCACCTCGTTGTCCTCGTGTCCGTGCACCCCGGGGCGCGCGCGCACACGGATTTAACGACCGACTAATTAACGCGTTTTGGCTTCCCTCCATCCAGAGTGGTGATGTTGGGGTGGTGGGTTTGAGTCGTCCTGTGTCTTTTCTTGCAGCTTCTGAGGCCGCCCCGTAGCCGGTGGGTTCCCACCACCCCCGTAGTGCCTGACTCTGACCCCAGTTCACCGTAGATGTCTCATTTTTGACCGAGCTGTCTGTTCAGTGGTGATTTTGTTGCTGTGGTCGTGCTGTTTTGTTTTTTTTTTTGTTCGATGGTTGTCTTTCATTCATTTATTTTCACTCTCTCCCTCCAAGCTCTGCCCTCCGGCAGCCCAGCTGACCCCTGTTTTTTCTCCCCACGCCGCCCAGATCAAAGTGGTGAATGCGTTCCGTAGCTCCCTGTACGAAGGCCTCGAGAAACCCGAATCCAGAAGCTCCATCCATAACTTCATGACTCACCCGGAGTTCATCCTGGAGGAAGACGAGCCTCGGACACCATTCCTTGACGGCACCGAAGACGAGCCCGAGCCTGACGGACTCCAAAAGCGAGGCGGGGGCGGCCCGGCGGGGCCGACGGCGCTCAACAGAAACAACAACGCCGTGGACGGCGAGTTCAGCTTCCCGGAGCCCGGGAGCCCCTTCCACAGCCTGGAGACGTCCGTTTGACCTTAGAACTTGGAATTCCTCCTCCTCCTCCTCCTCCTCCTCGTCCTCGTCCACCTCGGCCCTGTGTGATCCCGGCACCAGTAACTGATCACACGCTGCGGTCACTCCGTGTCAAACTGCTCATGCCTGTATCATCAGCTGGGTTTTTGGTTTGTTTTGTTGTTTTGGTTTTTTTTCTTCCTGGGGTGTGTGGGGGGGTGGTTTATCTGTTTTTTTTTTCTTTCTGTTCCGTTTCATTTGGTTGTGTTGGGGTTTTTTTGGGGTGTTTTTTTTTTTTTTTGGTTTTTTGGGTTTTTTTTTTTTTTTTTTTTCCCTTTTTTTCCAGGG